>JADDOH010013969.1:0-40157 GCA_016648135.1 Agrypnia vestita
ACGATCGTCGAGCACTATGCGTTTCGGTTAACGAACAACTCGCCACAACGAACGATTCGTACAGCGAACCGTTAGGGTCACGGACATCTCGTATTACGTAGGTTTCACTTCAACGAATTCCTCGCGCAACGATCGTCGAGCACTACGCGACTCGGTTAACGAACAGCTCGCCACAACGAACCTTTCAAATGCGAACGTCTCGTATTACGTACATGTTGCTACGACGCAATTTCGTATAACGTTTTATGGTCATTTCACGTTTCAACCAGCGAACGATCCATTACAACAAATTGTTCTGAACTATGGGTATTCGGTATAACGAACAATCGGTCGTCGTGAACACGCCGGGAAGTGACCATCAGTTAATAAAATTACGATTATCGTTTCGAATAACGAGTTATCGCTACGAATGCGATTCTGGGCGATTAATAACGATCCATTAGGGGGAGCGTATGATGTTATCGATTAGTATCGGCGAATGTTGAATTTTGGATTAGGGGGGTAATTATACCATTAGGGGGGAGCTATGGAGGACAGAATAGTATTAGTGGATTATTTCAGAATTAGGGGGGAGAGTTGTTAATATGTCTACGGTTCTGAGGGACATTGAGTTTTAGGGGGGAGAAGCATATTTTGGAGGCCGGTAAATGCGGAATAAGAGGCACTGAATCTGGGGCAAGGAACGAGGACTTGCTGGAACGACTGTTGATAAGCATATCTCCGACGATCTGTTTCAACGTGGCGCGAACGGCAGAAACTGCTGAATGTTTCGTAAATCAAGAGGACAAGGAGGCCTTGGGGGGCGACTATAGTGTTAGGGGGGAGGCATGGACCAGGAAGATATGGAAGAGGGAGGTCCTGTCACACTATGGTAGTGGGCCACCTAAGCACGCGGGCGGGGGCGTGCTCCTTAGGTTAAGATAAATGTATTTCCATTTTGCACCGAGCACCACAGTGGGGGACCTTAAGTTCCCATGCGACAATCTCGCAGGTGTAATTAGAGGCACGCGGAAACATGAAAACGAAGGTGTGGTTGAAGGGCTGTGTACGACGCCGGGCGACGGGCTAAAGGAGTTAGGGGGTGGCTAGGCGATTAGGGGGGGAGGAGAGACTAAGGAACCTAGGGGGGGGGGACGTGAGACACAGATAATATCGGGAAAATGGATAGACTAAAAGCACCCTAGGCCTATTTGTTGTTCCGCGCCAGGTGACTGATTCCTAGACGTAATAAGACTCCTGACACGGAACAATAGGGGGGCATGTGATGAATCACCTGTTTCTATAGATTTTTTTTTATTATATTATTTTTATTTTGAACTCTAAGATGATTTAAATGCTACGCGGGGAAAAATTGAGCTAAACTGGCCGTAGTATTGGAGCTACAAAAATTTGGGAATGATGAAACGCTAGTATTGGGAGGGAGTTAGTAGCGATTGATCGGATATAGGTTACGAGCAGTTAATATTCAATTCTTATAAAACATATTAATCTTGTGGTAAAGCCGCGTTTGGTACAAATGGTTGACGATCGGCGCGGTCCGAGCGGTCCACATGTGCTTCCCAAAAAAAATACTGACCACGGCTTTCGTAGATTTGGGTCGCGATTATTGCGTTTAGGGCCGTTAAAAAACCGATTAACGTCTACTCTAAGGTGACGATGATATTGACAGTTCCACGAGGTTTCTGAATTATTGACTTTTTTGCTCGGGTTTTGAAATCGTTTGAGAGCCGTATATCTTCATCTCGAGTGGATCCCCGTGCAACAGAGAGGCAGAATATTGAGCAAAACTAAGGAAGGCAGGTCTAATCGGGGGATCGCGAGAGGAAAACGCCCATAAATAATTTGTAATAACACGGATTAAAACGTATACGATATACCAGAGGGGTGACCTTAACTGAGCGGATAATGATTTATTTTCGTTTCGCGGGAATCGGATAACGTAGGCAGATAGAAAAGTTAACTATAATTCTATTATATTTATCTGTAGACTAACGCTCTTCAGGCTTTTACAACAGATAGGTAATTGTGCAATGACGGTATATACGGTTAGGAAAGAGATAACGATAACGTGTAAGCATATTAATGGCACGACAAGAAAATAATATACTCGAATATAGATACAATATATTAACTATGTAATCACTACAAACCTGCCCTACGTTAGCGTAGTTTCAACAGGACGGGTAACGTGTATACGATTGGCTATTCTAGCTCAGATTTCGCCGGGTTTGGTAGTAATAACCACAAAACATAATTGGAACATGTGTATTCAATTCAATTCAATTCAATTCAATTTATTTCATGATAATATGTACATGACAAACAAAATGTTTAAGGCATACATATTAGGAAGTATATATCAAAAATGAAAATATTTAATAAATTAAAAATAACATAAAATCTGGTCAAAGGTGTAGGAGAATCCCGCTTCGGAAAACCCCCTCAGACACATGGAATATATCAATACCCAAAGCGATTTTGTTCAGCATAGCTGTGGCTCTTCCAACAGGCATAACCATCGGCAGGTTGGTCCTGTATATTGGAATGTGAAACAATCTATGCTGACGATGTCTAGTGTAATTATCAGGAGCATACAAACCAATGCTCTGCATAATTTGAGGATTATCAATCATACCGCGCAACAATCTAGATAAGAATATTGTAAATAAAATAATATGAATTTGCGGCCCATATACACATGAAATAAAAGGATAAAGCGTATGGGGATCTTATAGATGGATGGATAAATGAAACAAATATATATAGGAGTAAATGCAAGTAAAAAGCAAGCATATAAGTACCAAAAACATAGGAGAACATAGTGTGATAGAAATTCGAAGACGGGAGGAACAATAATGTGAAGTGGAACGGATATAGCAAGAGCATGTAATAATGATAAACGTACAAATACAGACAACTACTTGAGACCGATTCGACAGATACTAGCAATCTTTCAACACACCTCTAAGAACATGGTGAGCGGTATATAGTTATCAGCGGAGGCGTCCAGTGCCTTGGCAATAAATGAGCACTGAATTAATCCGACGCCTTGCCTGCGGCACTGGAGGTTTATTTACTTATTTGTTTTATTTGTTTTCATTTATTGGGTTTCTTACAGCCATATAATTAATCAATCTTTGAAGAAAAGACAATAATTGATGCACAGAGTTTTGGGCCAATTACGCGAAAACACATACATACAATCGATAAAAGAATAATAAAAACATGTCCAATAGTGGGTTGTGTGAGTGTGTATCTGTGTGTTTATTTATTTGTTTATTTATTTTGTTTTGGGAAAAAAATTAAAAGCAAAACGATCTTAAAAATCTTCCACTGAATTTAAAAATTTAATTTAACTTACATTAATAGTTTATTGTGTTATAGCGAATAGTACTCTTCCAGTATTATATTGTTCGAGAATATTCACTGTCTATGTAACATGGTTATTTTGTGGATCAATCTTACTGCCAATAAAAATAATAATAAATGGTTACAAATTATGTTTAAATTCCGCAACGGAGGGAGCTAATACGTCCCTGTGCGCGGAGAGTCGCGGGCAAAATACAGGATTCATTGGATGGTTCACGAGAAAAGATCGCCCAAAATTAATTTAAAATTAGGTATAGTACCTTTGGATGATTGTTATATCTAGGTATGCAGTGTGCACGTGGTGAATATATGGAAATTGATCCCATGATATAGCGGCCAAGAAACGTTAAATTTCCGATAAAGACGAGCGGAAATACGGGAGAACGGGACAGGATAATGGTAGATAATGAAGAAACATCAACTATGATTAGGGGAGTACCCGATAGATTGTGGTTACGGTTGATCAAACGACAATATGGACTGAACTTAGGAATTAAATATTAAAAATTAATTATCGCGCTTGTGAAGCGAGTTCAAACCGTCTGAAGCCACCAAGTCCGTCCCAAACGGGCACAGGGATGGAGATAGAGACGGCAATAGGAGGTGGGATCAACTGACATATCCGAGTGGAGATATGGTTTTTTTTTTGCCAAATTGAATCTTAGGAACAAAGAATTTGGTTTCAAGGAAAGTAGGATATTGAAAATCCTGGAAACACACGACTTAGGACCTTTGGCTGCTAGGGGGGGTTTAAAATGTCAAGACACAGCAGAAATCAGGCAGTTGGTGACGGTCTACGAGAGCGCAAAATCTGCGTCGGTTGTTTTTTTGAGTGATAATTACCGTGAGTGATAGTTACCGTCGACTTAGAGTGTCTCAGTGGGTGAAAATTATAGTTTAATTTCTAGTGAAAATTGTGTACGGGTAAATATACTCTTCGACATTGTTGGTTGCTCACGTTAAAAGAAAAGGGGGGTACGGGTTTGATTTTATTTTATAAAGGGTAATTAATTTGGCATATTAGAACTTCGGAAATTACTGCGCTTTATTAAGTTGATTAGTCCGGCATATATAGAACTGATATTTGCAGATCTCCGGAAACTAGCTGTGCGTTATAAAGATACCTATTTTATGCTAAACACGCGGGAAATTGTTAATAAATCTTGTAAAAATACCTATCTTATGCTAAATACGCGAGGTCCTGTTAAAAGGGTTTTAACTCAGAGTACGGGATTGATTTTATTTTATAAAGGTAATTAATCTGGCATATCGGAACTTCGGAAATCACTATGTTCTATAAAGTTAATTATTTTTGTCGTCTTACTAGGTTCACAGAATAATATTCGCAGAATTTCAGGAAACGGTAGAGTTCAAATTTAGTTAAATTCTCGTTTTACTAAGTATAGTATTGGCGGATCTCTGGAAACTAGCTGTGCGTTATAAAGATACCTATTTTATGCTAAACACGCGGGAAATTGTTAAAAGATAAAAGGGTTGTTACTAACAGATTCGATTTTAAATAAGTCTTATAAAATTACCTATTTTTTGCTAAAATTTAATTAATTTAACTTGGTCACATTTTAATTTTTACATTTGTAAGGCATATAATATTTCGTTATATGAAATGTTTCGATTAGACCGGATTTATTTTAGTTATTGAAAGGATATTTAGTTTATTTTAATAATTTCTCTTGTTTATGTTTAATAGTAAGAGTCCGTTAAAATTATAGCGAATAAATTCTGGGATTAAAATACGTTTAGTGAAAAATATATAGCTGATCTCGCGGGGTATCAGGTTCAGCCCATAATAATCTAGATTTTCATTTCGTTTAAAATTATATAGAGTAATTCCGTGAGAATCGGGGTTTATTTACAATTTTACAGATGTATGAGATTTCATTATTCAAAAAAAATTATATAAAATAGTCTCGTGGGGGTCGGGGTTTATTTGCGGTTTTACAGAAGTACAAGTTTCACTATTTTATAAAGTATATAAAATTGCTTCCGTTCGGCCCGGGTTATCTTGTATTATATAGGAAGACATAGGTCCCGCGCTATTGGGGAAAGTTCGGGAAGTTGTAAAAAGAAAAAGGGAGTTGTTACTACCAGATTCGATTTTAAATAAGTCTTATAAAAATACCTATCTTTTGCCAAATACGCGAGGTCTCATTTTAATTTTACATTTGTAAGGCATATAATATTTCGTTATATGAAATGTTTCGATTAGACCGGATTTATTTTAGTTATTGAAAGAATATTTAGTTATTTTAATAATCTTTTGTTTATGTTTAATATTAAGAGTCCGTTAAAATTATAGCGAATAAATTCAGGGATTAAAAAAAAAATACGTCATGATTTAGCCTATAATAATCTAGATTTTCATTTCGTTTAAAATTATGGAGATCGGGGTTTATTTACAATTTCACAGCTGTATAAGATTTCATTATTCTAAAAAATTATATAAAATAATCTCGTGAGGGTCGGGGTTTATTTACGGTTTTACAGATGTACAAGTCTCACCATTTTATAAAGTATATAAAATTGCTTTCGTTCGGCCCGGGTTATCTTATATTATATAGGAAAACATAGGTCTCGCGCTATTAAAACATATAAAACCGTTTCATGTGGCCGGGATTATTACGCGCGTTGGGGAAAGTCTATAAGGTAAAAATATGTTTAATTTGATTCGGGTATTTTATATTTTATGGAAGATATTTGCCTCGCGGACCTAAACTATGAAAAATGTTTCAATTAGTTCTGGTTATACTTTAGGAGTGATGTAAACTTCGCGGTTGTATAATTTGGGGTACTTCGTATTGTACGAAAACGTAAATCTCGCGTATAAAAACGTGTATAAAAAAAAAACGTGTATCATGTATTCAAACATATAAAAACTTCTAGTACATTGTTTCGTTAGACCGGGGTTGTATTATACTTATAAAGATGTTATAGGGCCTCGTTATATTGAAAATATATAAAAACCGCCTAGGGCCGGGTCTTCTTATTTATAAACTATATAAGATTTCGTTACATTTAGTTATATAAAAAGCTATCGTTCGGGAATTCGCGTTTCATTTTAAGCATATATAAATATAGGGTCCCGTTTTTGAGCAATGTTAGTGTTTCGTTTAGAATTCGCGCCTTCATTTAATAAATATGAAACATGTAGATTTCAATCAGAACTATTTTAAAATGATTCGTTTAGAAATTCGCGTCTTGTATTATAAATGTGAAAATTATAGTATTCGTTTTGAGCTAAAACGTGTGAACATAGAAACACTACAGCTTTGACCGCTATTTTGTTTACTATGCCTAGGACATTCTTGCGGTGTATTAGGTTTGATGGTAAAACTTAAACTCTTACTCTGTTTAAAATATACGTAGTGTCTCCGCCTAGATTGGCTTCACGATATACTTTATGAAATTTGTAAGTTCCGTTGTCCTAAAATTATATAGGGTTACCTTCGTTTAGATCGGGTTATATCATATTCCTCGTGGAACGCGTAAACCTCGTTGTCCTGAAACTAAATAAGGATGTTCCATCTAGACCGGATTCATTTTACATTTTAGGAAGAATATAAATCCCGCGTCTTTCACTACATAAAATGGATTTGGTAAGATTGGGGTTGTTTATACTTGTAGAAATTACAGAATCCCGTTATTCCTGAACTATATTAAAATGATAAATAATATTAAAATGATTTAAACTATATTAAAACTTGCCGGAGGGTGGATATCAAATATTCGAGATGATAATGAAATTATATTAAGAATAAAATAATTTTACTATCAATGCACAAACTTGGCAATGAACTACCTACATATGTCGACATTTTAAATCCATCTCTCTCAAAATTTAAAAAAAATCATTATATGATCATTTCTTTTCAAAATATTAAATTTTATATAATGTCTTAAATTTTTTATATATATAGCTGGCTATTCAAATTTAATATTGCTATATTATCGGTGAGTAAAAATTTCTGAGATCACTACTTTACACTTTTCTGCACATATACCTTTTTACATATATGTCTAACCTCATTATGTTTAAACTATGTATATATACTTTTTTACATTTATACCCTTTATTTTTCTTTCACATTTAATCGTTTGTTGTATTTTAATTATGTATAAACCTGCTACCTTACACTTTTTGCATATATACCTTTTTTACATATATGTCTAACCTCATTATGTTTAAACTATGTATATATATACCTTTTTACATTTATACCTTTTATTTTTCTTTTACATTTAATCGTTTGTTGTATTTTAATTATGTATAAACCTGCTACTTTACACCTTTTTGCATATATACTTTTTACATACATGTCTAACCTCATTATTTTTAAACTATGTATATATACTTTTTTACATCTATACCCTTTATTTTTCTTTTACATTTAATCGTTTGTTGTATTTTAATTATGTATAAACCTGTTGTAAAAGGCTATTAAGCCGTGTAATTAATTAATAATAATAATAATAATAATAATAATAATAATAATAATAATAATAATAATAATAATAATAAAACTAAATCGGCGGACCCAAAAGTAATACGTATTGACCTTAGAAAGATGTAGACTAGTGGGGTTTTATTATAGAAGCAATCAATTCTTTAACAACAACAAGTGGACAAGTGGTTGCTTCATGGGTTTGTTAAAACTTATAAATGGATGGAATCCTAGATTCAAAGCTTAATCCCGGTATTTCGGATAAATATAAGAATATGTAACATCAGAAAATAACGGGTAACGGGTTTTATGAAAAATATCGGTGCGTATAATCATTAGAGTATGATCATTAGAATTGGAGTCTAGTCTCGATGACCCGGGAAGTACGGATACGTAAGACGGAAATAAGGACTATGTTGCAGTATTATTAATATATATAAATACTTACAATTGTCGAGCTAGAGTCTAATTCCGGTATCCCGAGGAATATAAATTCAAAGAAAGGGAAATAATGTCTAGTTTCGGTTTGGTTAGAGTCTATACACCGTATAGTTACAGAGGCTGGATACTAAGCCCCAGCTACGGAAACTTAAAAACGCGTGATGGCAGGATCAAAGGTTATGTCGCGAACTATAGTTAATTAGGGGCCTGTGAATCGTGTGCGCGTGCGAGGCAAGTGTTCGCAATCCTTAGGTATAAAGTGAGGTACTTAAAGTGAAACTACGATGCACTGGAATGGATATAATCGGCGGCAGATGGGTAAGTCATGTCATCCTCTTTCCGTTTTGAGATTATAACGATATATAAAGGTGGCGCACGATTAAGAAGAATGGTCTCGGGTTCGATACCCCAGACAGAGACGGAAGAAGCGCCGACAGTGAAAGCTAACCCCTGTACCGTAAACTTTAAATATACTTTTATCCACAGGTGTTTGTTTGCATGTTGGATCCGTACTGACCATAATAGGGGCGAATTAATTCGCCAAATAACCCTTCTCTGCATGTGTGTGAACTTCCAGGGATCGCGCGGCCCGTGTGCTCGACGCCGAATTTAATTATTCATTTCTATTTATTTATTTAATTGATGATTAATTAATTAATTAGGTATTTATTTGTCTATTCGTATGCCGCGTCCCAGTTATATATAGTCAGGCGGCGTTTCGATAGCATCATCATCGGCCCGTGTGCTCGACGCCGAACTTAATTATTCATTTCTATTTATTTATTTAATTGATGATTCATTAATTAATTAGGTATTTATTTGTCTATTCATATGCCGCGTCCCAGTTATATATAGTCAGGCGGCGTTTCGATAGCATCCTCATCGGCCCGTGTGCTCGACGCCGAACTTAATTATTCATTTCTATTTATTTATTTAATTGGTGATTCATTAATTAATTAGGTATTTATTTGTCTATTCATATGCCGCGTCCCAGTTATATATAGTCAGGCGGTGTTTCAATAGTATCATCATCATCATCTCCATTAGCGGTGTTCCAGTCATATAGTCAGGAGGCGTCCCGATAGTATCATCACCATCATTAGCAGTGTCCCAGTTGTATATCGTCAGGATACGTTTCAATAGTATCATCATCATCATCTTCATTAGCGGTGTTCCAGTCATATATAGTCAGGAGGCGTTCCGATAGTATCATCACCATCATTAGCAGTGTCCCAGTTATATATTGTCAGGAGACGTTTCGATAGTATCATCATCATCATCTTCATTAGCGGTGTTCCAGTCATATATAGTCAGGAGGCGTTCCGATAGTATCATCACCTTCATTAGCCGTGTCCCAGTTGTATATCGTCAGGAGACGTTTCAATAGTATCATCATCATCATCTTCATTAGCGGTGTTCCAGTCACATACAGTCAGGAGGCGTTCTGATAGTATCATCATCATCACTAGCGGTGTTCCAGATATATATCGTCGGGAGGCGTTGCGATAGTATCATCATCATCATCGTCATCACTAGCGGTGGTTCAGCTTTATATCGTCAGGAGGCGTTTCGAGAGTATCATCAACATCATCATCATTAGCAGTGTCCCAGTTATATATTGTCAGGAGACGTTTCAATAGCATCATCATCATCACCATCATTAGCAGCGTCCCAGTTGTATATAGTCAGGAGGCGTTGCGATAGTATCTTCATCAACATCATCGTTAGCAGTGTCCCAGTTACATATAGTCAGGAGATGTTTCAATAGTATCATCATCATCTTCACTAGCAGAGTCCCAGTTATATATAGTCAGCGGGCGTTTCGATAGCATCATCATCATCATCATCATCATTAGCGGTGTTTCAGCTATATATCGTCAGGAGTCGTTACGATAGTATCATCACCATCATTAGCGGTGTTTCGGCTATATATAGTCAGGAGACGTTACGATAGTATCATCATCATCATCATCATCACTAGCGGTGGTTCAGCTATATATCGTCAGGAGGCGTTTCGATAGTATCATCAACATCATCATCATTAGCGGTGTCTCAGATATATATCGTCAGGAAACGTTACGATAGTATCATCATCACCATCATCATCACTAGCGGTGGTTCAGATAAATATCATCAGGTGACGTTTCGATAGTGACAACATCATCTTCATCAGCGATGGCAGGGTTCCAGTTACACATCAGTCGGAGATAATTAGGCAGATCCCATCATCATCGATGGCAGGATTCTAGCTGTACACCATTTGGAGAAAATACACCGACATCCCTGGCCAGGGCTAGGCATATCCCTACTGTCCAGATCCACCTTTCCATCTACTAATACGAGGGGTCATGGCCTCGTGAAACCACATGGCAACCAACCATTACCAGTATTTATTTATGTATTGTATATGTATGTATATGTATGTATATTATATTTTATTAGTATGTATCTATTCGTACGTAGTGTATGAGGGGGCTCTTCACGGGTGGCACAACACCCGTGCGGATGTCTTCCCTCGTCTGGATGGATTGAACGTATTGATGCATATCAGATTATAATAAGTACTACCTGGGAGGGTGGTTGCAGTCACTGTAGTGTCGCGAATGGCCAATGGGCTGCAGTTGCTCACAGGCGAGGGTTGGGGAGCCTATGAAACTCCCCCTCCCCACTCGCATATTTTTGACTTGACAGGTGGCCCGGGACCATCTTTACAGTAGCTTCAGTATATATACCGTAGTTTAACTTAGTTTAACCTGGAGGAGTTGGAATTCGGGGGGCAAACTGGCTCTGAGCCCGGACGCCATACACTGACGCGAGGGATGGTGCGGTACTTTGCACAGAAGAGGCCCAACATGAAAAGGCGCATCCAGGCTCAGGTCAACGTATCCGGAACTCGTGTCGGGAGAAGGAAGATGGGATCAGTCACCGATGAGCCTTTGGGTACGGAGGGGCCGAATTTAAAGCAACCACTTTTTCCGCGTACACATACATTTACACATACCTTCTACAAACCCCTTATCCATTAGAACCCAACGTACCACTAGAATGAGACATAGGGCCAGATACAGGTGACGGAACTTATGCCGGCTAGTAAATAAACGTAACAATGTAATTGATATAAAGATAATGCAGAGTAAATATAAAAGATCGTCGGGAATAAGCACAGCGAGATAACGGCGGAAGATAAAATTATTAATCAGCGAGGGCGTTGAAGACGGAATCATCCATAGGAGCGGCTACGGAGGACTCGAGGGCTTTCAGGGGATCTATGTACTCTATATGTGCATGCGCATGTGATAACGGCACGTCACTAACCTTTCCAGTGGATGGCGGTCGATCCCATACAGGTAGGACAATGGGGAATCGAGCGGAGAGGGCGTGGGAGCAGAGGATCGCGCACTCTGGAAGCGCAGCTACACCAGATGCAGTGGTTTCAGTCCGTAGGAATGATAGGTAAATAATATAGGGCCACGGAACATAGTATGTTTAGCAATTGCACCGTAGGGCTTAATTGACGTGCTAGGTAGTTTTGTTTGCGTTTTCCATGAACATTCACGAACTTCATACCCCAGTATTTAATTTAAATTTAGCTTGCGTTAGGGTTACCACAAAACCAATTCATCCCCTATAGTTCGAAACAAAAAATTACACAACGTGAACTGGGGAGGTCTTGAATAAAGCGAGGGTGTTTGGAAATACTACGTTAAAAACCGTAGAGCCTTCACCCGACGTAGATAGATAGCTTGTTTGCCTCTAACAAGGCGTAAACTCAGTTAGGAGTAGGATCGAGCTGAAAGGCGAAGAAGAGGAGCCATCACAACCCCTTTGAATTTTGATGTCATAATATTACCAATTCAAGCATAGTCTTCATAGGAATCTGGCCGAAGACAGGTGTAATAAGTTAAGGAGTATATTATGTTATGCAAAGCCTGTATTGATTGCTATAGACTTGCCAGTTTTCACTACTGCCGTTTTTCTTTAAATATAAGTACGTAATTAAAATATAAGGCAAAAGAAAGGGAAAGCGAATTTTTTTTTTATCATTATTAAATATTGGGCTTTTACAATATATCGCTCGTCAAATTTGTTCAACTCTATATTCAGCGACTTGGATCTTTTCAATTCATCGATCTATATATATTCACCTCAGTCATAAACCTTTTTTTTCCCTCTTCTTTAATCCATCTTCTTTCTTTTGAACTCCATATATGTAATTTTTTATCTTGTATCTTTCTTTAATTAACAATTTTTCTTTTGTCCAGACCTCGTATATATATATGCAGATGTATTGATCTGATATCTTTATGCTGTACATATATATTTTGCACTTCTTTTTATTCTTATCTCTTGTCCTTTTTACTAATTAGCTTTGTCCTTTCCTATCCATTCCTTATTCCCCTTTTACCTTTAATTCCTTGACTCTCATAGTTTGTCCATACCTTAAAACCTTCATTTTTTTGTTTTTTATTATATAACTCAAGTAATTGTTGCTTTATGTTAATATACAACATGTTAATTCTTGTAAGATGGTCTCTATACTGTTCAATAATCATGTATAATCTCTTTATATGTACTGTTAGTTTCCCATAAATAAATAAATTACATATGCGGGGTATAAAAGCAGAGGCAGCAGTATCCAAAAATCTTTTTAAAAAATGCTTTGAACGCAGTCACCAAGGCCCGGACTTTAGAGTCAATACTTATATAATTTAAAGCTTAAAGTATGCCTTAATATTGTTATTTTGTACAGAAAATTACGGTTCTAAGGCGTACCTTAAACTTTAAATAATCTAAGATCCAATCTAATCTAATCTAAGAAAATCTTAAGAAAGCCCAAGAGTCACCACACGCGCCTTATCAATTAGGCAATCGAAATTTATAAGCACCCGGTAAATATTAATAGGGACGATGGTCTTAAGTTAAGAACCTCGTGGTATCTGGCGCTGTAGGATCAATTAACAATTAAATCGACGACTCCGCACAGTTCGACATCCGATAGTTGATAAAACAGTGAAACACAACACACTACATCAAGACATACATACCCTGCTTTTAACACGGAATTGAAATCCAGTACTTAACCTTACACAAACTTGGACAAACCCTAACTTCGGTACGGTATTGCAAGGCAATACTTAATCTACACTTCAACCTACACTCACCATATCAGGCCTGATGATGGACCTTGCAATGGGATCCGATACGTCGGCCAGAGAGGTCACATATACACGGCAGAATATCCTAGACATAGAAGATTCGGAACGGCTGTGAAAACCTGAGAACATTTTTATAACGCAAAATAATTTGATCGTTTAAGAAAATAGGAAATCAACCTAAACAAAAAAATTATTGCCACAAAGACGCGAGTGCACATTTTTTGACTTGGGAGCCTACGTGCCTATTATGTCGTGCGGAGATTGTGAACTTCGTTCATCTTGTAGTCGCTCATTGCACTATACTTATATTGTATAATGTATTAATGTTTTACTGTAAAATTTAACTGTACCAATCACCTTGTCCTAAATGATTATCCATTAGGGTCATTCCGACCTGTCTATAGTCTTTAAATAAAAATAAAAAATAAAATTGCCGACGGTGTCAGAAAGAGAGAACGACCGCGGAAAACGTGGCATGATCAGATTAACCAGATACTAGAATATGGTCCTCGTTAGAAGCCTCAACAACCGTCGAGCTTACATGCTAAGATGTATGAATGTGGATGGGGCGAGAGTTGTACGTCAAGACAGAAGAGTGTGGCGCTTTATCCTCTCTGCTTGCCCCCACGGATAGTAAGTAAGTGAGCAACTTAAAGAAATATGTATAAAATGAAAAAGTATCACTTTTTATTGTAAAACATTAATGAAAAGTCACACAGAGATGATCTTTTGAGAACTATGTCGTACAAAAATATGATATTCTTAACGCTAAGAACTTATTTTTGGTAATGTCTTGCGTTCGAGGTGCGATATCATGGATATTAATTATTGTAATATCGTATAACAAATGTCTCCTTTACCAAGTAATGTCCTATCTAATAATCTTCGCAGTACCTTTTAGCTAACATTGGGAAACATATTTTTTGCGCCCGATTTACATCCAAGTAGTGCCGCTACTTAACGCCCAACCATCTAAACCAGCCATACTCAACCTGCGGCCCGAAACATATTTAATATCAGGAACGTGATTAAAAAAATCTGGCATTGTAAGTTTTGAATATCTCGAAATATGCACGAACAAAAAGACAAACTCCTGTCATTTTAAAACCGGCGTATATAGTTTAAAATAGTTTAAAAACGAATTTATTATTTCAACCATAGATAGCTTCAACCACTGTAAGTTTTGTGTTTGTCGTGTAATTTTTGTGTAGCGTCTGCTTGTATACTTGTCTTATCTGCTTATCTGACGAAAAAACTTTGGATCTATTTTTAACCCTTTTCCCGTGATCCAATCGAGCTGAAACTTGGCAAGTAGACTCATGGCGACGATCAAGAAGATCTATCAAATTTTCGTTAAGAAAAATTAATAATTATAGTATAATTTCTGATTTTTAGAAATTTTATTGGTTTTTTCAAATTGGAATCATTAGAAATGTTTGATTAGCAACGGCGCGCGGCGGCGGCCCGATAACGTCCCGGAATGTTTTCTAAATTTGAATTACTTCACTACGAATGTCGAAAATCTAAATTGACTGACAAATGTTTTTAGAATTTATTCTTCCAAGCATGAAGGGTCTTATCAAAGCTCAAAACATCATTAAAACATCAAGAAATATATTAAATTACTATAAGTTTAGTGTTATGTTATATGTTTTAATTCGTCTTTAATTGTTGTTATATTTTACAAAGAAAGAGAGTATGGGTTACTTTTTTTTAAATCTATAAATATTATTCCTACTTTTTAGTCGTTCAAATGATTCACACAATATTTTGAAAATATCTAAATCTTTGTATTACACAAATTGGTACCGTTTTTTATTTGTATTTTTAATGCCTCATGTCTTTAGGGTTTCCCTCCACAATGTGGTCTGTACAACTCTGGACATTTTTTCCTTTTATAATTCGGTACCTCATTATGTCTGTAATAAGGTGGTGGTTTTCGTTTACGTTTATTAATATTTTGTTTTTGTTAAGACGCTAAACAAAAATAAACTTTTGGATATACGTTAGTCTTGAGTTTTAATTCTTCATTATTGTATTTTGAGTACACGGTTTAAGTGAAAATAAATTTCATAAAGGGAAATAAGCTGTTGTTAATATTTGGGCTGGTATTGGCCGGTACGCTGATAAGCGATAAGTATTATTATCATTCTGCTATAGTTAAATATATTTGTTGATTAATCAAGTGGCGGCGCCCCAATTTGATTTTTTTTTCGTCATATCAGTATAATGTTGTGGCCCGCGCAACTTAGCAAACATGTGTATGCGACCCGGAGAAAAAAAAGGTTGAGTACCGCTGATCTAAACTAACGACCAAAATCTATTAAACCCCGAATACTACAGATATTTAGGGCTGGAACTTCCCTCGGCCCTGCCACTAATTACCAACGTCAACAGACCCTTAGTGACAACAAAAACTTTACTTAACTCTACACAAAAACACCATTAACCAGAGCCGGTACTGACAAAAAAAAATAAGTTCGTCGACGACACATCGCGCTGAAAACTTACTAATCAGCTGGACGGACTTGACTAACTGAAACTAAACTATGTAATTTATTATAAAACAAAGTAGATATATCACTCAGGGACAGTTGTATCACGTTGGATATTTTATTTTTACTCCCTTTCTTTTAACTCGTAGCGTCTGCTTGTCTACTTGTCGTCTTGTCTGCTTATCTGACGAAAAAACTTTGGATCGATTTTTAACCCTTTTCCCGTGATCAAATCGAGCTGAAACTTGGCAAGTAGACTCGTTACGACGATCAAGAAGATCTATCATATTTTTATTAAAAAAAAAATAATTATAGTATTATTTAGGATTTTGAGAAATTTTATTGTTTTTTTCAAATTGGAATCATCAGAAAAGTTTGATTACTAGCAACGGCGCGGCGGCCCGATAACGTCGCGGAATATTTTCTAAATTTGAATTACTCCATCGGTATACATAATAGGTACTTCACTACGAATGTCGAAAATTGATTGACAAATGTTTTTAGAATTTAATCTTCAAAGCATGAAATGTCTTATCAAAGCTTAAAACATCTGACATTTTAGAAATATATTAAATTACTGTAAGTTTTGTGTTATGTTATATGTTTTAATTCGTCTTTAATTGTTTTTATATTTTACAAAGAAAGGGAGTATAATAAAAACTTGGTTTTTAGGGGTTACATTTTTTACTCTCTTACTTTTAACTCGTAGCGTCTGCTTGCTTGTCTGACGAAAAAACTTTGGATCGATTTTTAACCCTTTTCCCGTTATCGAATCGTGCTGAAACTTTGCAAGCAGACTCGTGGCGACGATCAAGAATATCTATCAAATTTTTGTTAAAAAATAATAATAATTATGGTATAATTTTGAATTTTTCAAGTTTTTAATGGTTTTTTCAAATTAGAATCATTACAAAAGCTACCAACGGCGGCCCGATAACGTCACGGAATATTTAAAATTTGAATTACTCCGTCAGTAGGTATAATAGGTACTTCACTACGAATTTCGAAAATTTATGACAATTGGTTCACAGATGACAGCACACTTCGGTTTTTTGGGAAGAAATCAGATAATAAAGAGATATTTTTAGAGATTTCTGACATAGATATTTATCTAGACATGTTTCATTGTCAGTCAATCAATTATTTAATTACATGATGGTAAACTTAATTAACAAATAAAGGGAGTAAAATAAAAACTTGGTTTTTATGGGTTAGTTTTATTTAACTCCCTTTCTTTTAACTCGTAGCGTCTGCTTGCTTGCTTGTTTTTGACGAAAAAACTTTGGATTGATTTTTAATCCTTTTCCCGTGATCCAATCAAGCTGAAACTTTGCAGGCAGACTCGTGGCGACGATAAAAATGATCTTTCATATTTTTGTCAAAAAAAATAATTATTATAGTATAATTTTGGATTCTTCGAAATTTTTTAGTACTCCCTCTCTAGCGTCGCCCAACTCGAGCTCAACGCGTAGGGTAAGCGCTAAATCTATTTTAACTGGGAAATGAGAAAGGAAGTACAATAAAAACTTGATTTTTATGGGTAAGTTTTTTATTGTAATGATTGTATTTAATACTAAATTACAAATATAATAAAAACAACAAGAAAAAAATTCCCCAGGCAGCAATAGCGTGCTGGTGTAAGTGGAAGATAAAAAAAAAACATATTGTAACGAGTTGCTAAAAAGAGTTTATGCTCTGTCTGAAATCATTGTAACATATCGCAACATTACCGAAAGATCGAGAACGGCCTATAACAATCTAGGGTGATCTACAAGCGTCTAGAAACACCTGGAAAAGCCAAGAAGCGACGAGAACGTTCTCCTAAATACTAGAAAAATTTAGGAGGTTCGATAATCCCGTTTTTATCGAATAATTGATCGGAGTGCCTACCCAATTGGCGAAAAGAATCAGCGATAAATACTGCGAGCGAGAACTGGATGGAATATTCTAGTTAATATTTAAAACACATTGATAATAAAGTGTTTATTTACGAGTAATATACTGCGAAAAAGTTTTATTTAAAGAATAAACCTTGAGTTTAATTAGTTTTAAGTGACTTTGTACATTGAATAGTTAATGAATCATTTAATTAAAAACCACAAATTAATTTCCAGCATTTTCATTCATTCCTCCCTAGCCACGAAAAGTTATATCTATTAATATATCTTTAATATATTAATCTATTAATATATTAATATAACAATATCTATTAATAACTATAATGCAGAAGATGTACAGTCAAAAAAAATTCAATTCTTTTATAGACCAGTAGGTATATATTTGTAACAATATTTTTATACGTGTATTCTTAGAAAGCTCAGAACATACACATAAAAAGATTCTTTGAATCTTTAAATAAAATAACTTTTTGTTTAACACCACTTTATTGAGTTAAAACCAACTAGTTTCGACTCACAACTGAGTCTTCGTCAGGATTCAGATATTAACTAAATAAAAACAGAATTACGAACAATTAAGGAAGCATTAAGGGAAGAAAGAGACAGAACGTCAACTGTGGTGGGGGTTGAGGGAAAGAGAGTGGGTGTGGGTGGGTGTAGTTAATTGGAAGGGGAGTATATCTATAATTGGACTACGCGATAAATCTAGTTGCTTATTTAGTAAATATTTTTTATTTGTTTTTAAACATTTTTTTATTTCTAAAGCTTCTAAATTATTGAGACGAATACCTATGTCATTTCTGTGAAGTACATCTACACCCGAAGATTGGTCAAATGTGTGGTTTTTTCCTATTAAATGAATTGCGAATTCTGAATAGCCTACACTATTTAAACATCTTTTATGTTCAATGACTCTTGTATTTATATTTCTAGCTGTTTTTCCTATCTAAAATGCAGGGCAATCGTTGCACCTGAGTTTATAAATCCCTGAATAGCTTAGTTTATGTTCTTTATCTTATTTAAAATTTATTAGTTTGTTTTCTCTCATTTATTGGTTATACTAATATTTTTTATGCCGCAATCTGAAATAGGTATCAAGTTCCAACAATAATATTTTCACATCAAAAGGCTTCCAGAAGAAGAAAAAGAAAATACCAAAAGTTTCAATGCAGGTTTTGCGTTGGTTTAACGATTCCGAGTATTCACTTTTTTCGTATCGCATTAAGGATGTTTTTCCGTCTGCTGATCGCCTCTAAGCGGATTTCAACTAGAAAGCCTCCGAAACCTTAAACAACCGTTTTCCAAACCGGAAACGGATGTAATAACAATGCTATCGTCGTCCAACTACTACAACAAAACAAAATATTCAATATGGGGCACGAAAACAATTTTATTTCCCTTCAATATGTATGTTTAAAAAATATGTAAATTACCCAAAAAATGATAATAATTCTGAAGAAAAAAAAATGTCTTCCCAAATGCCCAACTATATACATGGTTATTTGGAAAACATTAATAACCTCGCAGTACTGTATTCCTGCCTTGATTATGAGTCGAAAATGTTCAAGCTATCTTGAACTAATATCAATAGTTATGGAGATATGCGACATCAAATTTGGCATTTTTTTTTCATTATATTCGACTTTGTTTTTTATAAAAGGTCGGACTATAATTACAGTAACTTATATCGATTACGAAAAATTAATTCGTTTCAATACAAGTTTAATAAAATTATAAAAACCCTGAAAATTTTCCGAATGGAATTTTTTCCTATTGAAATTCGAAGTTTTTTATTTGACTTGTATTAAAGGGAATAAATTTTTCATATTCGATATAAGTTACTGTAATGATAGTCCAACCTTTTACAAAAAACAAGTCAGAAATATTGAAAAAAAAATGTCAACTTTGATGTCGCATATTCCATAACTATTGATATTAGTTCAAGATAGCTTGAACATTTTCGACTCATAATCAAGACAGGAATACAGTCCTGCGAGGTTATTAATATTTTCCAAAGAACCCTGTAGAGAATTCAAAATACCAAAAATAATAGATAAGTACAAAAAAAAAATCAATAACCCAAATTTTTTAAATTAAAAATACATTAAACACAAGAAGCGATTTTCGATCTACAAGATTTAGAGAAACACTTAACATACAAAAATTTAATTTTACAACTACCTAAAATCATTTACAAATCTTAAAACATCCTAATTAATCTTTCCCAAACGATCAGAAAAAAATTATAATTCAAACCAAAAAACATATTTACAAACACCTACTAGACATATAGTATTATCATGAAACTGTTTTAAAATGCATATTTATACCTTGTACCTGTACTCCTTCTCTATACACGAGACTTTTGACTGTCATAGAGACAGTAAAATAAATATTTCCAATGTTATTTGAAATGTTAAATGCTATGTATAAATTGTAAAAAGAACAAAAAAAGAAAACTGATAAAAGCTATATGCGTTTCAGATACGTGTAACATGTGCATATAGAATGCTGTACAAAATATGTTTTTTGGGGTTAAAAAGTATTTATAAATTCAGTTTAGGGATTAAACCTCCCTGACAGCCTGGAATTTAGATAGAAACTGGGCGATTTTTTACAAGGATGTGATTACGTGCTCGTAAATTTAGAAACTATCATGAAAAGGTAAAAGTGAATACTCTTTAAAGCAGATGTAATATCTTAGCCACGGTAGACGTGGCATGACCAGATTATTCAGATACTGGAGGATGGTCCTGTTAAAGGTTCAAAAAACGTCGTGCTTGTATGCGAAGATGTGTGACAGAAGAGTGAGGCGCTGTGTTTTCTCTGCCTACTCCGCGAGGAAACGGCGTGTTAGTAAGTATGCAAGCAAAAATACTTACTTGAACTGACTTTATTATTTTATATTTTTTTATTTTATTTTATTTATTTATTTACATTACATTACATTAAATTACATTACAAATATAATTATATAATAATAATTTATCATACAATCATATGATAAAATATGTAACTACCCAACTAGGCTGACCTGTTTTAGGGTAAGTTACATATTTCATTTTAAAACACAATATTTGAATATAGGTACTCATTAGTATATATAATTAATTAATGATTTAAAGTTCAAGTAAATTAGTTCATTATAAAAATTTAAATTAGATTGATACAATACAAATATTTTAATTAAATTAATACAATAAAAAGTTAAATTAGATAGATACATTATATAAATTATGGAACGAAATTTTATAATAATTAAAAAAACATCTATTGTAAGAAATACGCTGTGTTATAAATATACAAGGTTATTTGTAAATCATTAATAACCTCGCAGGACTATATTTCTGCCTTGATTATGAGTCGAAAATGTTCAAGCTATTATGACCTAATATCAATAGTTAAGGAGATATGCGACATCAAAGTTTGCATTTTTTTTCAATATTTCTGACTTATTTTGTGTAAAACATTGGACTATCATTACAGTAACTTATATCGAATATGAAAAATTCATTCCCTTTAATACAAGTCAAATAAAAAAATAAAAACTTTCGAATTCCAATTGGAATTTTTTCAGGGTTTTTATCATTTTTTTAAACTTGTATTGAAACGAATGAATTTTTCATAATCGATATGAGTTACTGTAATGAAAATCCAACGTTTTACAAAAATAAGTCGAAAATCTTGAAAAAAAAAATGCAAATTTTGATGTTGCATATCTCCATAACTATTGATATTTGGTCATAATAGCTTGAATATTTTCGACTCATAATCAAGGGATGAATATAGTCCTGCGAAGTTATTAATGTTTTAAAAATAACCCTGAATAAATAAATGTACCTAAAATATACACGAGGGGGACATACTTCCGCTTGTCTCAAATTACTCTTATTAAGAAGGAGTTTAGTTGTCTATATAATTTTAAGTATAAGTAGGTATCTCTGTATAATTTTATACTGAATTAAATTTTATTTCAAAACGGGTATTTTAAGTAAAAACATCTTCTTGTAATAAAGTGTGACTTATTTATTAACATGAACAAATTATGAAATAAAACAATGAACTTTGTTTTTTTCCACTTATATTTGAGCACTTGTTTCACTACATGTTTCAGAAACGTCCGTTTCCTTCATCAGGTGAAGACCAACCTCAGTCTCACTCTAACTTAACTGACCATCAGGTCAGTTAAGACTGAGGTATGTGGGAGTGGTTGTCTGGTGTGTGGGTTGTGGATTCGGTAGAAATGGAGGGGGTATCTAGGTGGTGGGAGATCGGGAATATTGTAAGAAGGGGTGATGTGAAGGGTTGTACTTGATTATTGATTATGTTATTTGTTGTATTTAGGTTTTTATGAATTTCGAGTGTTTCTAAACTATTTTGTTCTAGGCCGTATGTCTTTTTATGTAGGATGTGTATTTTTGTATTGCTGAATGTGTGGTTATTTTCTATAATATGATTGGCATATTCTGAAAAATTATGATTTGTGAGGCATCTTTTATGTTCTTTAAATCTTTTTTTCTATTGATCTGCCACAACAGACAACCACTCCCACATACCTCAGTCTTAATTCACCTGATGAAGGAAACGGACGTTTCCGAAACATGTAGTGAAACAAGTGCTCAAATATGAGTGGAAAAAAACAAAGTTCATTGTTTTATTTCTTAATTTGTTTATAATGGATTTCCGCAAAGTTAACGCCGAAACATTCAATTACTTATTTACTTACACATTACACTTTAAGAATATGATGTTTGACCTTTTCATAATTGTTTCAAAATTTACAAACTATTAGTATTTTTTTTAGCTAAGCGAATGTATTGGCACCAGAAGTAGTCGCAAAAAAGTACGTTAGTTCCTGTCTATTTATGTTCCATATTTATTGATATTTCTAACAATATTTTTCTTTGCCGTTTTTAGTATAATAAAAAGGAACATGACATTAATACCCGTAAATACTAGAATCCATTTCTTGGGCGACGCCGGGTAGTTAAGCTAGTAAAATAAAAATATGTGTGACAGTTTGACACTACAGTATCACAGGGGAATATTAAAATGGTGGAGCAGATGTTTAACATATAACAATTAGTGAGTACTCGGCATTTCCTAATTACACCCGGGCCTCGTATAACACGGTTATATGGTTCCACAAAAGCCTCGTGTAATGCAAATCCGTGTTATACAAGGTTATAAAAAATTTACACATTTATTGAAAAAAACTTTAATAACACATATAATATAATTTCTCTTAATCGTAATCATGTATTTTATATATGGATATTTGTATAGTCTTCTTTATTATTCTTTTTTTGTCTTCTGTTTTTTCTTCTTTTTTAATATGTTCATATTAAGTTTATTGTTGTAAAAATCCATATATAAATAAATAAATATAATGTAGCATTCATTCATCATCGCTATCACTTCGAATAATTCTTAATTTTTATTTCTTTCGACATCGGTTGTGAGTTTTATTTATTATTTAATTCATTTATTTTTATTTAATTCAGTTATTTTTCTGAAATCGTGTTATAAAAAGCGTGTTGTACAAAAAATGTGCCAATTTATACTTCCGTGTTATATAAAACCGTGTTATACGAGGCCCAAGTGTATTTAAATTCAAAAAGGCTTTGTAGGCGCCTGGTGTCGATAAAGGTAAAACAAAGCGATGTAAATATAAGTGTGTATAAAACTGTTGGGAATTTATTTTAACAGGCAGTCTTTCCTTTACATTTTCCTTTCATTTTCTTTTGCCGGTTGAATGAGTTTTCAATTACACTATGTTTAACTACTTTCCCAACATATTTTCGACTTTTATATGTGCTCCCTCTTTTGTAGTGGGACGATTACTTCCAACAGGCAATCCAATTCCAAAAGCAATCAGCTTTTTACTGCAATGAATCTGAAATAATGAAAATACTGTACTCTATTGAAACGTACCAACCTAGCGAGTTACGTTTATAATATAACCCGCTAGGTTGGTACTTTATTTATTTTTAATTTAAAGACTATTGACAGGTCAGAATGACCCTAATGAATAATCATTTAGGACAAGGTGATTAGTACAGTTACATTTTACAGTAAAATATTAATACATTATACAATATAAGTATAGTACAATATGCGACTATAATACGACATAACAGGTACGTAGGCTCCCAGGTCAACCAAGTCAAAAAATGTGTACCCGCGTCTTTGTGGCAATATTTTTTCTGTTTAGGTTGATTTCCAAAGAGTCCGTCCTACACGCTCAAATTATTTTCGGTCAGGAGTGATATAATTTCTTTCTTTAACTGAGGTTGTGTCATGTGAAATATGTCGATGTTGGGGTTACATGACGTGACCTCGTTGTACTGGTTTAGCATTCTACTAAGAGGAAAGAAATAACCTATGTTGGTGTTGTAGACCTTTGTGTGGAATAGTGTTTGGGATCTCAGAGACCGGGCAGGTATATTAACATCTATTTGCGAGAGTATTGAGGACGTAATCGAGTAATTATTACTTCCTGTAATAATTACTTGATAAATCGTTCGTTGTAGCTCATAGCTTTGAAATTGCGTTTTGCCAAGACCGGAAGACTGATCGCTCGGCCGCCTGCCTCAACGCTTGCAGTGGCCTGGTTCGCAAAGTTAAGCATAAGTATAAGCCTGCAATACCGTACCGAAAGCAGTAATACCGTTCCGATGCTTATACATCATGTTAATGCTTACTGTATTTAAATACCTTGGTGGCTAATGTATTTTTTTTTAAATAAAGAGTGAACTGACGGGACAATGAGGGCAAAATTCAGGATGGTAGCCGTGCTACCCAAATCTGCTTGCTTTGCTTTGCTTTTAGCATTAAAAATTGTTAACCTGGCGGCGAATGAGGAGCTTATAAAACTGTCCCGAGTATGCGGTGGGTCTGCCCTCAATACCGCACCGAATTCCTGCTTCTGGTACGGTATTGCATGCTTATACATACTTAACCTTAATTTCAACACTTACCTATCATATCAGCCCTGATGATGGACTCCGCAATGGAATCCGAAATGTCGGCCAGAGAGGTCAGATACACACGGAAGAATATCCCAGAAAATCGCATACTTTTAGATCACAAATTGTATTTTTTTTGTGGACTTTGAAGAGTACTGGACTATATCTACTTTCAATTCCCTGCGGTACTCCGCAGTAGGATTACATAATTGATTACCGAATTGGAAATTTTATTTGGACTCAAAAAATATCAGTTTTTGGTCGAATCTCGGACAAATTTATATTATACTTGCTGTAACCTGATAAAAATAACAAATTTTTATTATATATTTCGGCCGCCAGTTAAGGCTGGGAGAACAGCGCTATCCAGAGTAGTCTTGCGTCTTGCTAACGTTAGTGATGGACATGAATGGAAAATTATGTTTTTTTATTATGCCTCATCATTATTTGTGCCATCCGGTTAAGAGTTAGTAACAGACATTGTTGCATAGAGAATTATATATTTTGCGCCATCTATGGAATTATTTTGAGAATAAATTATGTTGGCGTTACAGCACATAATAATAAATACCAATAGTTTTTTAAAGCAATATTCTCCCAAACATCGCATTCTTAATAGTATTCGAACTCAAATAGAATATATCAATACTTGTGCGGTTCACTAGCTCATTACAAGACCTATTTGCTCGTAATATTAAGATGTTCCCCTGCGATCTCGTATGATATTTCGGAATTGAAAAAGGATGCGACTGTCGACTACTTAGGGATCTTGATGCTAATTTTTTCCAGTAGATATGCACAGTTAGTTTGGTCAGAGATTAATTTTATTAAAAACATTACGTCGAAATATTCTCTTAAGTTTCAATACATGTAGGAGTGGTATTGGATAGAAAGTTACTGACGGATACTCGAAATTATTATCGGGTATCGGGGATCAGAAAACCATCACCGAATTGATCACAACGCAGTGGCGGCATTTATATTTGAGCCACGATGAATATTATTAATTTAAAATATCATTTTATTGGAAAACTAATTAAAATGCGACACCGGCTGGCCGTGACGGGAGGCGACATATTAATTGGAGACAGCGCAACAATATAAATGCAAATACGTTGTAACAGCCGCCGACGCTGGGCGTACATAATATAATATACGCCGGGAGAAATTTAAATCTGCCGTTATGATCATCCGTCACGATGCACCAGGAATGGGATTATAAACAATTTGCGCCATTAATTAAATGCAAGCTCACACTTTTCTTTAACTCCTGTGTGTCGGTGGTGTAACATAGGTCTACATGTCATAGAAAATATGAAATATCTACCTTATTTACCAAAAATAAAACGTTACATTTTTTTGTAATCATCGTATAGATATTTTCATAACAAAATGTCTAAAATGTGTAAAAGAGAGCAGAATATTGCACGTCGCAGTTAAATCGAACAAGAAAGAGCACGCATGTAGGATAGAGATGGCAGTTGCTTGGGTTTCGGTGAAAGAGAAAACAATATCGAAATAGCACGGTAGAATCGCGTGACACGTGTTAGACAAAGACAGACAGCGGGCGACCGATGTCGGCGCGGCGCACGCAAATTCGATATGCCATGATTTTATGATAATTTACTAAAATAATGCAAATATGTATGTTTACTTTATGCAATTATATAAAGGAACCTTTAAAAAGTCTTATCTGTATTGAAAATATATATATTTTTACCACATATTAAAAACTATGATCATTTTTTAATCAGGTAACACTGTCACGGAATCAGAGGTGTAACCACGCTTGCTTTGGGGCCCCCATTAATAGGGCACAAATTTACCTGGAAAATGGCGTTATCTGTAAATCTGTACGTTTCTAAATTTACCAACTTACCGGTAACAAAAATTGAGTATTGTAGCATTATAATTTGTAGTGTAGTTGTGGCGACAGGTTTTGTATCGTATTTATCACAGAAATACCTTTTCTGTTGTTGCCTTTGTTTGTATACTCCTCATTGACAAAATTCACGTAGTGTTGTTAAAAAAACATTTTATAATTGCGTCCGGTAAATAATTACTAGTATATTCTAGCTGCAGACCGTCAAAAATGACGGAACATTGGTTCGCGTACTTGCTAAGCCCTAGTGTGTATTATATTTATAGCATCTTTTTGGCGACCCACGCAGAGGTGGCCGTAGCACCATGCATAATAATAATGATAATAATAATGTGTTTATATTCCAGCGTAACCAGATTGTTAGTGCAATACCTGGTGCGCCATTTAGATTGCAAATTACATATATGTTATATTGAGGCACACGGAGAGAAAATATAAAAAGGAGAAAAGGGAAAAAAAGAGAAATAATTAATATAATAAAGAAAAAAAAGAAGAAAAGGAAAAAGACAGCTATTAAATATTTAAAATAAATTATACAATAATAATTTGACAATGAATACACATACACATAGGTACAGTAGCCGGCAAACATTTTGAAATTTTACGGCGTAGTGGGGGAAAGTTTGCGCATGTACCTTTCCACCAAAGAGACCCAAATTTTGTCTTCTGCGCATTCCCCCACTACGCCAAAAAATTTCAAGAAGTTTGCCGGCAACAGTATATCATGATGAATTATATCATATATTATGATGATCACATTGAGCGGCCGGTTAAATTAGATTAAATTGCCGGCAGTTTAATTTCGTTTTTTAGCCGCGAATTCAAATGAAATTACGGACGTTACACAAAGTTACGGGGACAGACAGACAACAAAATTATTATGTTTGATGACGGATATAAAAGCAAAGGCAGCAATATCCAAAAAAAAAATGCACTCCTCTAGGATTACTAATTTAGAATGTACTTTTTTTTTAATAGAGATGCGAACACGGAATACGTGTCACATCAATATTCTTACTATTTTCAAACTAAGCTGAACGCTCGTGTTATGAAAATTAGGACTGGAGTTAGATTCGATCCCACGACCTTTGGATCACGAGGAGAGAGTTCTAACCACAAGACCAAAAAGCTACTCTAAATTCGATATTTTATAGAAAATATAGCCTATAAATTTATAGGAAACATGATTTTGGAAAGAATAGATATACAAAATAGACAACTCGAGATGACCCTGCTAGATAGTGGGGTCTTATTAAATAAACTAAATATTTCTAGATGTTCAAAAGACGAATTCAGTATTAGGAATATATTATAATGTCGTAGGATAATTTCCGCGAGTTGAATTTATTATTATATAGTTCATTTCAATCTCTTGTTCATTTCAATTGCATCCTATCTGCGTCTATTACAACCATCATCAAACTCTATACATTCGAAATTAGTAATCTTCGGTGACAGTCGGCGACTACATTTAAAATTTTTATGTTTTATTAATAACTCATATTATAATTATTTTATCCAATACATAAATATATTACGGAGGAATAATTAAATATGAACTTTTTATTTAGTATATTTAAATCACAGAGTTAGAGGAAATGTCAACTCAGGTTACATCATCGGAGAAGAAAGGTCAAAGTTAACACTATAAAGATCCAAAAACCGTACACTTGGAACGACAAAAAACATTGAAGTTCTTTGGTCGCCTAATATACTCCTTAAGAGGAAATAACTTGAGTGAGATAGGATTCTTAAGAATAGTTGAGGGGAGATTCTCAGCTAGATAAGGGCACAACTTGGCTGGGCTGCTTGAGTCGGAGGGTGCTACATGTTGAAGGGCGGTTAGATATTCAGAATGTCGAAAACAACCCTCAACTTTTTTGCTTAGCGATAGCATCGTTTTTAGTTTTGTGTACTTGAATAGAACAAATGTAAACAAACTTGATATTTATATGTACGTTTATTTAACTCTTAAAAGACTGTGCTAAAAAAAAACTTTGGGGGACGGTGGAGTAACACAGCGTTACCTGATTAAAAATCGGGTTAGTTTTTAATATGTGATAAAATTCAGATAAGATTTTTTAAAGGTCCCTTTTTATAGTTATGTAAGGTAAATATACATATTTGCATTATTTTAGTAAATTATTATAAAATCATGTCAAATCGAATTTGCGTGCGCTTCCGCCAACGTTTCAATAGCAACTGAATACAACGACGCGGTCGCCTGCTCGCTTCAGTTGCATGCACTCCGTCTTTGTCTATCACGTGTTACCCGACTCTATCGTACTCTTTCTATATCATTTTGCTTTCGCTGAAACCCAAGCAACCGCCATCTCTATCCTACATGAAATGTATGGTATTGTCGTGCTCTTTCTTGCTCGATTTAACTGCGATGCACAATATACTGCTCTCTCTTACACACTGGCCGAAAATACGAGAGTTATGAATAAATATTTTTTTATTAAAAAATCCGTACATTCCTAACAGTTTAATTTAGTAATTTTGGTGTGAAAATGTCTATTCGATGATTACAAAAAATGTGACGTTTTAGTTTTCGTAAATAAAGTAGATATTTCATATTTTGTATGACAGGTAGACCTACGTTACATCACCGACACACAGGAGTTAAATGTAAAAAAAGTTTATCAAACCACCGTTTACGTTTGACATGTGGGTTTTGACTAAAAAAATGAGTGAACCTTTTTCTTGGACATATAAGGGTATTTTTCACTTTTATTCATAAAAAAAAGAAATAATCAAGATATATTATAGATTTCCCAGAGAGACGAAACTATATTTTTATATGGGAAAGTAGGTATGGAGTCTTTTCGGTTTTCATAGGCCTTACGACCTATCGTACGGCTGGCTTAAATGATCATTTTGCACAATGTAACGTTCACCGCCCATGATAGACTACCACATCTATAAAATGTTTCGAAGTTATATATTTATGTTTAAGTAATACAACTTGCTTCGTTTATGAGTTGTATTTTTATAACCGCTACCTCCAGTCCAATGCTTTTTCATTCCCATAATCTAATACAGATGTCACTATTGATAATGAGGTATTTTGAAGCAATATCCTTAAACTTTCAGGCGTATTCTAGCGTTATGTTAATAATTTGGAAGCGATTACGAATTCACATACAAATATAAAGGATAAATATTTATATATTTCTAAAAAAATGAAGGAAGGAAAAAAGAAAGAAAAAGTTTTTATACTATAAAGAAGTTACGGACGTTCCACGAAGATACGATAGACAGAAGGACAGACGGACAGACAACAAAATTATAAATGTTCAAGTTTTTTGTTTGTAACCTTGTGGAAATTCATTTTTAATATTTTAAAAAATGAGGGTAAACAACGCTGTTACGCAAAATATTCCACTATATTTATTTTGAATTGTTAGAACGTTTTCGGGATTTCTCCCATTGTCAATAAAAACACGTTTATAACGTATTATTACGACGTATTATAACGTATTATAACGTATATTACGTTTATAAGTTATAAACGTGTTGTTATTGACAATGGGAGAAATCCCGAAAACGTTCTAACAATTCAAAATAAATGTAGTGGAATAAAACAGCGTCGTTTACCCTCATTTTTTAAAATATTAACAAAATTATTATAATTGGGATAGTGTAAGGAAATATGCAGTGAAAATAAAATCTTAAAAAAAAACATAATTATTTTATAGACTTGCGCTATAAAATAATTAACATCTCAAACCGACTTCACGTGCCTTTAAAATTGGCAATTTCAGATGAAATGTGTCAATTTCAGGTGAAATGAAATTCTCTGTAATCATTATCCGCTCTTTGCAGCAGGGTGAGTGAATGTGATAGTTTGTCTTGTCACCGTCGTAATGAACAATGTATTTGAAACTGTTACGTAGGAACTACTACGTATATACTTCTGCAATAAGAACGAGGATTTTGGGAGGACGATTTGGGGAATCATAATTTTGTTTAGAAATTGGAATTTATTTATTAGAATCCTGTATATGACGATACATATAAGTATATTCAAATTTCGAATTGTGATTAACTCAAACAAATTCCTTCGAATAAAAAAACAGATCGTGCTTTATACATGATATGACATGAGAAATGGAATTAAAATCGTCCAGATCCATGGATTTTCTTCAAAGGATTAACACCACCCTGGGAGTCTGGCATTAAGGTAGAATTCGGGTAATTTTTTATAAGGAAAATATGATTTTATTTAATTTTTTTAATGTCATCTATATGTATGTATATGTATACTGGGAAGACTTGGGTGGCTGGGTCATGTGGAGAGAATGTCCGAGCATCAAACACCAAAATCCCTGCTGAACTCAAGGCCAATAGGGCGAAGGAGCTTAGGAAGGCCAAAATTAGATGGAGTGACAACGTCCTTAAAGACATATCTGCCTTGAAGCTTCGAAACTGGAGAGAGCTGGCACTAGACCAAGATGAGTGGAGGAAAATTATTGAGGAGGCCGAGACCCACCAAGGGTTGTAGTGCCAAGAGATGATGTTCATATCCATGGAGTTCCTCAGCCGTGACTGAGATGCTACTTTCCCCGGTGTACGTTTGTTCAAGACAGAAAAGAAGAACATGTAGTTATTCAAAAATAAAACATCTACAATGATTACGAATTTTTTAATAATTTTTTGTCGGTGTCTTTTTAATCTGCTCCCAATTTTATGAAAAACAATTTTTTTCCAAATCGGCTGTGCGAAACTATTTATATGTGAAACATGTATGGAAGTATTTTTATATGATGGCCCAGGACTTACTACCTATATGAGCTGGCTCAAGTGGTCACTCTACACAATGCAACGTTCACCAATTCCATCGTAAGAACATCCAAACATGTTCCAATTCTCGCAACCTTCCGTATATTTGATTGGACCATGCTAAAGACATCTGTAGTGCTTTAGTCTCTATGCAGAAAAAAAAATTAGGCGTGTTTTTGTTTTGGTAGATTATCCGGTGTCGTTGTCACATCCTTCCACGTGTGAAGTGCTTTAGACAAAGTAAATTAATATTCCATCACTCGGAGGCCGGAGTTGAGAAGAACTTTGACTTACCAAAGTGGCAATCTCTGATGAAGAGAACTTGGCGAGAGTTTCGAGACTTCTGACGTCACACGCCCGCCGAGCCGCTCCCGGCAGACTCTTATCTCGACCCCAAGTTGTTGCTAAAGATAAATCCTTATCTTCTATTATTAATACTTAAAACTTCAACTGCTTAAAAGATGAACTGTTTCTTTACCGCGCACTTCACAATAATGCGTGTGAAATGATAACTTGCATGAATGATTGCTTACAGAGTACGTGGGCGGTCTGTTTCACGACATGGCGAGCTATTTTGTTAAGGTACCCAGTGCACTAACTATAACGAGGGTAGAAAGCTGAAAATTTACATGAGAACAAGATATTCGACTTTGTTAATATTTATTTTATTATTAAAGGATTTCTATATGTGTTTTAGTGTTTTGGATCAACAAATATAGAAATCGTGTAATAATTAAAGAAATATTGACAAAATCAGATTGACAGAACTTTCTTATGTTCTCCTGTAAAGTTCAAAATAATCACCAACACCCTATTAGCTTTCTATCCTCGATATTATGAATTCACCTCTACATAGATTGCACCGCCTAGGTAATAAATATAGTTGTAAACGTGTTGTTATTGACAATGGGAGAAATCCCGAAAACGTTCTAACAATTCAAAATAAATATAGTGGAATAAAACAGAGTTGTGTTTACCGTCATTTTTTGAAATATTAATAAATATAGCTTCGTTGAAATATATAATCCTCTTACGCTCCACATATATGAAAAAAATAATCTACTTATCTTTTATTTTATAATTTGCCTACATATTACTTATTGTATTTAACTTGTTGCCATTTCTTTTTTTTACTTACTTACTAACTTACCATCACGCCTTTTCCCCGTGGGGGTAGGCAGAGAGGATAGAGCGCCATACTCTTCTGTCCTGACATACAACTTTCGCTTCGTCTACATTCATACATCTTCGCATGCAAGCTCGACGGTTGTTCAGGCTTCTAACAGGACCATCCTCCAGTATCTGGTTAATCTGGTCGTGCCACGTCTTTCGTGGTCGCCCTCTCTTTCTGGCGCCGTCAACACTTTTTTTTCTTTTCTCATTTATCTAATTGGATAGCTATGCTATTTGAACACTTTATGTCTCATATTGTATTAAAACCCAACTCAGGGCGTGTATTATTAATAAATAAAACAAAATGTATGTGTATGTGATATAGCTATACTCCGTTCACGGAGTCAAGTTAGTACTGAGAAAACGTGCAAGTAAGTGATTGGTTGAAAATAAGACGCTAAAGGAGCGTTTACACTACACGTGACTTTAGTTTGTTCGAGAAACTCTTACCGTTCAGACGTGCTCAGTGGCTAATACTGAGATTACTAAGAAATACATAGTCTTATAGACATAATGTCGGAAAGTTTAATAATAAAAGTAGGAAGCGACAACAGCGACATTGATACTTCGTATTGTGAATTAATCATTACTTTATATTTAAAAAAATGTATGTTATAGGTTTGACTGAATGAAACATATCGTTGTCATGTTTAAGTAATAAAATAAATGAATTTAACAGTACGACTGTTTTTTCTAAATCTTAATTTATTCATATCGTTAAAATAATTGCAATCAATTTTCATTTTTCTATTAACAGTTAATTCTAGGAAGTAAAATTGGTAAAAATTATAAAGAAGCGTAATGTGAACGCGCCTTATACTCCAAACCAATAAGCACAGTATAATAAATACATACAGTATGTTATCTTGGCAGTGTCCTTGAAATAAATACCTACGGCCGCTTGGTACTTAAACTTGGTTAAAAACGTACCAGGGCTGCTCATTGACTGACTCTTTATGGTTTGGGGTGCCATAAATTGACCTAAATGTATGCGTGGGAGCGTCTCACACTGCTTGCGTCCGTACGTTACTGCAGCCCTGCGGCGACTGAGCAGTTCGAAGTATACCGAGATTTCGAAGGGCGTCGTTTCGGCTGTTTGTATGAAGATATAATACTGTATGCTTTACTATACTGTGCAATAAGTGACGCCCACATGTCCTTGTGAGGAACTATTTTGTCCTTATATATAATAGCTCGACTCCTGGAATACAGTATAGTAGTAGTATCCTATTCATGTAAGATGCGTCTTATACCTGGATGAGACGTGGATAATTTGCAGGTAATCCTGAATGATGAAGCACGAGCATAATGTCGGTATTTATTACACAAAGTATTACAGCTGTAATATTAATGACAGGATTCAGCAAAGAAGAAGGTGCGCTCGTGCACGCGGGTATTTAAGCCTTTCTCCCCCGACAGATGTCACCATGCATACACATACAAAGGCCATGCGTCTCGTTTGCATATCCACCTATCACTCGATTCTGATATACTCACAGACATAACAGTGTAAAAATATTTTTTAATGAATCGCAACTGTATATATTTACTTAGAACAGTATAATCTTCTCTCTTCAAGCACAAGAGTTTGTCTCTTTTTGAAGAAGTACAGCGATAACAGTTTTGATGGACCAGAAAAAATGTAATAAACTGTATGTAATACTAAGGGCCGATTTTATAAACTTCCATTTGTTAAATTTCAGACCAAATAAATCGAAATTTAATAAAAACGTAATTTTTTTCGTCTTATAATAATCCGTTAGGCAAATTTTACCGTCGGCCGATATCGACAGTCGAACCACCAGTTTACCGTCTGTTGGTTTAAATTGACAGAAGCATGACAGATTGGCGTATTATTTTTTAAGGTTAGGTCCGTTGTCAATTTGAGTTTCAAGCTGTTTGTTTAACATGTTCATAAATACTGTGCTGACTGCTGCTACATTTTCATGGAAAAATGTTTTCAGATAGCGATGTCGAGTTATTATTGTATTCAAGTTCGTCGAATGAATAACAAACTCGATGATAAAGAATTTTCAATATAGGAGTAGATTATTTTTATATGTTAAAAGAGCTTCTAGAAGATATTGGGCAACATTTAAAAAGGCGCACGCGTAGGAATCTGACATTATCACCAACCACACAATTGCTATTAGCTGCTGCAGACTTTGTTGGGGTTTCAATGGCTACTGCCAGTGTAGTGTAGTGGGAATTATCCCAAAAATCCGGCGCAAGCGAGAAATTTTAGGTTTAAAGAAGTTTTGTTTGTTTCCATAGAAAAGATTTATGATTCGCCTTAGACAGCTCTAAAATCATAGACAAGAGCAGTACGATATTGCGATACTTACGGACGGTCAAAAAAAATTTATAAGACGAGCGTCGGTAATATTTACTAACGAACGGCAATTCGTTCGTTAATTGTTGATTTACTAACGGATATTTGGCCTTTCGTTTGTATGACCGGCCTAACATACTTACTTACTTACCATCACGCCGTTTCCCCGCGGGGGTAGGCAGAGAGGATAGAGCGCCATACTCTTCTGTCCTGGCATACAACTTTCGCTTCGTCTACATTCATACATCTTCGCATGCAAGCTCGACGGTTGTTCAGGCTTCTAACAGGACCATCTTCCAGTATCTGGTCAATCTGGTTACAAATAATCGTCTTCCGTGGTCGCCCTCTTTTTCTGGCGCCGTCAACACTTGCATCATATATCTTTCTTACCATTCTTTCCTCATTCATTCGCTCAACATGCCCAAACCACCTGAGCGACCCTATTTTTATTCTCTGTTTTATGCTACGATCAGCTTTACATTCATTCCTAATATCTTCATTCTTTATTCTATCATACATGGATTTACCACACAAACGTCTAAGGGACCTCATCTCCACTGCATTCAATCTACATTCGTTCCTCCGACCGGCCTTAAATAGATAATAACGGGTTTATGATGATCACGGGCTCTAATCTAGATAGGTCTTAATGTGAGTGGCCAACTAAACGATCATTCCGTCATTGACCTTTCGATCGACTAGATGCATTTCATTTTTTAAGCGTAGATAATTTTATGTGCAACTTGTGACAGTTTAAATAGACTGAGTTTAATTGCTTTTTTAGCACTTATAAACTTGCCATGCACCATTTATTTTCGGAGACCTCAATCCTTATTTTCTAGGGCTTGTGTGAGGGACTCAGCTTTTGACCCTCGAGAGCGATCGGTTTGGATCAGTTTTGGATTTAGGGCTTCCAAATTGGTTTACTTCACTCGGTTAACTGGTTAGTAATTATTTTGTAAAGCATATAAAAAATTTAAACATTATATATAATTCATCGGTTGATTCAATTTATAGTTTAAATCTCAGCAATATAACGTGCTAGGATTTAATTTATGCAAAGACTTAGGTGAGTAAGAAGGGCCAGAAATGGTGTCGAAAAACAATAGTGAGATTAATCTAAATTTTGGAATGAACCTTGATTAATTTGTTCTTAAAGGTACAGATACACATGCTTATTACTGGCATACTCATTAAAATGCTCAAAACTAGCATGCCCTAACAACTGTACATACTTGCTCATTATTAGCATGCTTAAAGCTAACAATCAAACACACATGCTTATTAGTGGCATGCTCTTGTCATAGAATAGAGAGGAACTCTAGTTCAAAATTGAAACTTTGCAAACTGAAATAGAAAATTCAAGTGAACCAATAAATCAAAATATTTTTGATTTATTGGTTCACTATAATAATTTTTATTGTAAGATTCGAATCATTCATATCTTTTATAAAGTTTCATAAACATTATTTCTTGCTATATTATTTTTACATATCGGTGACCGAGTATTCCACAGACATTCGTGATTCCTATAATAAGTCACGAAAAGTAATGTTTTATCGTCTCCCCAACGTGCCATATTTATTTCATCTGTCGCGGACTGAGAAGATCGCATTGATAATCGATACTAGACGCGAATGCTCATAATAAGCAAGCCTGTTCACACATGCTCAAAAGATACCCCTTCTCGTGGCGAATGACATTAGCATGCTCATAAATCAACCGGTTGATTTTTGAGCATGCTCATTACTAGCAATATGCGTACACACATGCCACTAATAAGCAAGGGCTAAAGAAGGTCAATACTGCGCATGCTCATGTGCCACTAATAAGCATGTGTATCTGTACCTTAATAAAATGTCGGAAATGTTCATTGATCCGCGGCATGCTATACTTTTTACGCAGTGTCAAATGCCACAAAATACGACCCCTTCTAAATATCTCGCTAAGGGTAAGTTTTACGGCAAAACTTTACGGTAGGAGGGATCAAAGAAACATGTTCAAGCGAAGAAATTTTGACATTTTAAGACACAAGTAATAACGTTTTGATAACGCGTATAAATTACGCATATGCACCCTGGACCCGAATCACGCGCGGCATAGAGTCTACCTGACATTGCAACGTCGCGCACAACGTAGTGCGGCAAGTTTCGCGGCAACGTTGCCATGCGCACTGTTCCCGAGCGAGCTCACCGCGACATCGCGCCGCGCGTCAGTACCACGTGGTATGTTTACAAGTGAATGCGCATGCGCTATACCACTCAACATGACACATGACATTAGTGTGGGGAAACGAGATTGTTATCCAACTGATCGAGCTCTAATTGAGCTGTAATTGCAAGTGTGATGTGAGGGCCAACAGCGTTCCATGATATTGTATCTTGCTTGGCTGTAGAAGGCCCGATTATTTGTAATAAATTTTTAAAATCGGTTGTTGTCATTCGAGTGAAACTGACAAAAGATCCGTCAGACATTCGAAGATCGTATAGAATATCCATCCTTCTTTCTCTTTGCAGTAAATAATTTCGTACCCACCACCTTTTTCTCCTCTTACGTTTCGATAAACTCGTTAGAATAAATAAATGTGCAGCACTTATCATCATAACCTCATCGGGCGACATTTCCGCGACAAGTGATATGTGAGTCCCGGTGTCTACACGTCAAATGTAACCAGATCGATAGGACAAACAATGAGAATACCAATCACTAACAACGTGTATGGCGAAAGAAAAAGAGATTATATTGTGCCAAGAATCTTTAATAAATTAGATAATGCAAGACAAAAAAACTCCATTGGCTTCAAAAAAGTTCAAGCTAAAAGAATATATATTAAAGCTATGTACCTAATCTTACATTAATCTATAATTACGTATCATGTATCATTTTGAAACAAAACATGCAACACTCGATAATGACCTACTATCTTCATTATAAAATAAAATTTATTGTCAAATATTGAAGGCAACCATGCCGTAAAAATGCTGTGCAGTTTGGCATATCTACAATGTAATAAATATCAAAAAATTAATAAATATACATTAAAAAAAAAAAAATGACCGCGTCATTGTCCCCGAAACATGAGCGTAGATGTTGATGCGACATGAATGTTTCGCGATTTGTACCCTAACGAATACATGGCCTTAATCCAGCTGGGGCGCAGTCGCCGACGGGTTCTGGATATTAATTTAGAAACTCGCGCGGGATGTGTCAAAATAGTTTGCGGTTGTTTTATGAACTGCGCGAGCTGTCAAAGTCGAACGGGAACACCGCGAAGCAGCGGGAGCCGAGGGCGAGATCTCATTTTGATATTGTCAATTGTCGGGATGCTGGCTCCAGCTCGAGGAGTGCGAAGATTTACTTCTTCATCTCGGCGCTGGCTGAAGTCGAGCATGAGTGAGATGAACCGGGGCGAGGATATACAGAATGTTCTTCTAGAAATTCCGAGTATAAAAATTAGCAAAAATAAACTAAACCGGTTCTAGTGTGATAATATTTTTAGGAATGAATGAATACACCGGAAATTAATTGGCCATTTATTAATCAGTGATAACTTAATAATTCTAAGTACAAAGTCAATTAAAAATAATTAAACTGAAAGCCATTCTTTAAATTACACTATTTTGCAATATATCACTCGTAAATGATCGCTTGTAATCAACGCCAGTTAGGTATTTTGCTCGATTGTTTCGATCGATATCTATCGCTTCACAATTCACGATTGGACACCCTGGTCGTCGTCTCGCGGCTCGCGGCCGACTTCGCACTGAATCGAACTGTCAAACCGTTCTCTATCCTTCAATAGTGTTGTGACGTATTGAAAGGAATTCGGACAGTGCGCAATTCCTTGCCATTCCGACACAATGTGTGTTCTGAGAACACAATTACTCGATTTGTTCACTGCGAGATTATTATTTAATACACTTTAAAAATATATACAGGTATCATTAACTGCTGCAAAATCTACGTATACTGTTTCATGAGAAAGGACTACAGATGCCTCTAGCACAGTCCATTCAAATAAATATATGGAATGTTGCCAGATTTGGAACGTATATACAACATTAAAAAAAATTATTATGTGTGGATGTTCTTACGATGGAAATGGTGATAGCGTCAGAATATTCCTCCTTGCGTAATACATTAACGCTGCAATAAAATTATTTATTATAAACGAGCTGTCAAAACAAGATTCTTCGCGGTAGCCTAGATCCATGATATTTATATATGATGATGTTGGTTTCGAACCCTAGAAGATTATTTTCCTTCCTAGTTTTTAGGGGAGAAGTTTCCCGTCGCTTCTAGGTTATTCCAGGAGTTTTAGACATTTCCCGATTTTTATAGATAATACGAGAGTGTAATAGACTGTGCTAAAGGCTTCTATGTTATTGTCGCTATTGACATGTCACGAGGGGTTTTGTACGTAATTATTTTTTTTTTGTTTTTATTTATTAGAGACACTAACTAACAGGATAATGGGTACATGACACTCAGATAATAAACATTATAGTGAAGACTATGCCCATTAACCCAATTACAAGTGTCTTCGGCACGATCTAGTAACATATATTTTTGTAATTAATTATATTTCACATGTACATTTATGTATATTATATATTTGTGTTTGAGTGTAGTGCGATTAGCATTTAATGGATCTATAGGTTCATGTCGTCGTTTAGAAAATGGATGTTGTGTATGAGTGAGTTTTTGAACGAAGATAACGTGTCTGCAAGAATATCAGCATCAATGTTAGGGTCAGCACAATACAATCTCTTTTACCATTTTGTTGTATATTATAAACTTCAAGATTCCTTGTTTCCGTGACTCCTAAAAAGTTTAAATATATATTTAGTCGTACATTCAAATGATTTATTAATTAATTTCATTGCCAACCCCAGATAGATATTCCGTATCCTATTACTGATTCATTCGTTCAGTTTCACATTTCTGAGACCCGTAAATTACGTCAACCACGTTTTTTTTTTTAAAATATTTTTATTTTTTATGTATTAGAGACACTAACAGGATAATAGGTACATGATACTCTTATAATAAACATTATAGTGAAGACTATGCCCATTATCCCAATTACAAGTGTCTTCGGCACGCTCTAGTAACATGTATATTTGCATTTAAGTATGTTTTACATGTTCATTTATGTGTATTGTATATTTAGTTTTTGAATGTAGTGCGATTAGTAT
>JADDOH010013970.1:0-38382 GCA_016648135.1 Agrypnia vestita
ATATTATCTATATATATATATATGTGTGTTTTGCTTGAGGTTTCCGCGAGCGTTATTGTATGTAACAAAAGGAACTTCTTGACTCCCTCGCGTTTTCTGTAAATGGTCTCCGTGAGAAGACCAAGGCCTTATTGGTGGGAGACTTTCATGTCACCCGCGAACAAGTACGGCTAGTCCGTAACTTTTGAGGCCTTTTAGCCTTGACAATGGCACGTGATACCGTGTCGAAACGTCGGCCTTGGTCTTCTCACGGAGACCATTTACAGAAAACGCGAAGTTCCTTTTGTTACATACAATAACGCTCGCGGAAACCTCAAGCAAAACATATATATATATATATATATGTTAAATCGAAGGCTTTCACGGGTACAATATGTGTTAGTTCTAACTACTTTGAGGGTAACCCGCGTCAAATTCTGGTCGTCAGGACCAGTCGTCTGCCGACGTTTCGAACAGATCTCACTGTTCATCTTCAGGGCGCCTTGTCGATGAGCTGCTTCTCCAAAAAGCGTACAACCGTTTGGGTCCGGAGCTCACCGTCAAGTGAAAGTTTGAAAAATTCTGCGTCAGGTGTTTGTGTAATCCGTATATTTACTTTATTATCATCATTATACAATATTGAGAAGGTTGGATTTTCTAATTGCTTCGGTGTTTTCATCGTGATTTCTGGTTTATTATTATTATTATAATTTGTTTTATGGAGCAGCGGCGTGGTGGTATTGAGACTAAATTTTTTCATTTTTTTATTTTATAGAGATGTGCATACGGAATACGTAACGTATCAATATTCGCAAATGGGGCACGAACCACTAACCACCAGATCTCAAGGCGAGCGTCATGACCACTAAACCAACAAGCTGCTCAAGTTCAATATTTTAATATTATTGATAAATCATGTACATAGTTAGTTTTGCGTAAAATTGCAGGAAAATTGATTAAAAGTTGGCCGCCCGTGGGCCAAAGCCCCGAGTTAATTTCTCCTTTGTGATTGGCGCAATCCGCACTAAGTCCGGAATCCGCGATAAAGGCAGTGTATCTAATGTGTCGCGGAAATTAGGCAAATTCTGCCCCCTTCCCCGTGCCACCCCGTTTCGCCCCCTTGCGGAAATCCGCGCGCAAAATGCCGCAACCGCGGAATTATACTTAACAAACAACTTTGACTATTCGCGGTACTTTTGTTGTGTGTTGGAATTTATGAGCGGCACTGTTTATTTGCAAATTTTAATTAGTTTCAGCGCGGGATAGAATGTGTTTTTTTTTTCGCATAAATATTTCACGATACTTTCGCAAGTTCTCGTTGTTTGAGATTAAATTATACAAAATAAGCATTTAAAATCTACCTTCTTTTCACTAAAATTCCATCCACACTAAAATTTTTGTTATCAATGTGATTATGATTTACAATCGACCAAATAAACTACAAATATTTGCAAACTAATCTTAATCTCCTAACCTTGGAAGATCGAAGAAAATTAACAGTTAATATTCCTTTTTAAAATATTACACTCAAATTTCGACTGTTGCAAACTCCTGAATAGTATTAATTTTAAAGTACCTAACCGTAGGACCCGCCAAAACATGCTGTTTTATTGTGACAATTTGGACACAAACTATCGTTCAAATTCTAGCATACCTCGGATGCACAAACTGGGCAATGAACTACCTACATATGTCGACATTTTAAATCTATCTCTCTCAAAATTTAAAAAATCATTATACGTTCATTTCTTTTCAAAATATTAAATTTTTATATAATGTCTTAAATGTTTTATATATATCTGGCTATTCAAATTTAATATTGCTATATTATCGGTGAGTAAAAATTTCTGAGATCACTACTTTACACTTTTTTGCATATATACTTTTTTTACATATATGTCTAACCTCATTATGTTTAAACTATGTATATATACTTTTTTACATTTATACCCTTTATTTTTCTTTTGCTACTTTACACTTTTTTGCATATATACTTTTTTTACATATATGTCTAACCTCATTATGTTTAAACTATGTATATATACTTTTTACATTTATACCCTTTATTTTTCTTGAACATTTAATCGTTTGTTGTATTTTAATTATGTATAAACCTGTTGTAAAAGGCTATTAAGCCGTATAATTAATAAAATAAAATAAAATAAAAAATATAAAAAAATTTTGCTCGATAAGTTGATGTAGTGTTAGACTTGTCTTACCACGTGCTGGGTGAATCTACACCAGCGAAATTACATCCTGAACACATTTCTCTCATAAACATAGCTCTGTTGCAATTGTCTTTCAGAGTTATTGCCTCGTAAAACCAATAAAATCTTGTATGCTGGTTAACGTGATCTAGTTCACCTACGGAGTTTATATAATATAAACTTGTGGAACCAGAAATTGTGGTACGTCAAGGAATTTGTAATTCTTGGCCAATTTCTGCATACTTTTCCGTTATAGTTTTGTTCGTATTTACTAACCCCAATCATTATTAAAATCAATGATCAAAGAAACATTCGTACAAATAAGACATAACGTGACAGAATGGCCAAATGAAATAAACAAAACAAACGAAAATTTTGTTGCTATGTATTGTATAGTATAGTAAAATTTCGTGATCAATCAGCGTGATAATAATACGAATAATCATTATAATATATTAAATGACGGGTATAAAAATAAAGGCAACAATATTCCACCGGAGCGTTTCTGAAAGAAATACTAAAAACCTGGATATTTATTTGTATAACTTACATCTTATGAGAAATATTTTTTCAAAAACACTGCCACCTCGGTTTTTTGTTATACGTGTGTAAATAAATGATAAATTATATATTCTTATTAATTATATTGAAAAATTAATAAATCTATATAATAAAATATGGACACTGCTACTAAACAGTAGACATTAATTAATTTGTTATATATATGTTATTGGATATTGCTGTCTAAGCTATGATATTTCAGTCTAAAATCAACATCAACCCTCTTAAAGTGCCCAATTGGTTGAAGTAGATATTATTATTTTTGTTTTTTGTCTTTGCTTTAAAGTGAATTAGAAACGTGATTTTGGACGGAATAGAGCTATATTTGCTATACAATCTCGAATTCAGTACATTACTAATTAGTAATCCTCAGTGACTACATCCAAAACTTTTTTTGAATATTCTTACATTTGCTTTATTGCTCTTCAAATATAAAAGTAAATATTCTGGTAACGTTTAAATTGTGTCAATATATCTGATTAAAAGTATGTATATTTCGGCTAGTTGATAAATAAAAGTATTAAAAATAAAATTATCCGAATAAAAACCCCATAAGAAAGCCAAACGAAAAAGGATTAAAATAAAAATTCTTAATTTTTCACATTTTTATTTTAACATTTCAGTATTATATAAAAATAAAGGCTAACGTAAATGACCGCAGTGGATTTCGAAGTTCTGATGTCTGTCTTCAAAAGCGGGCGTCTGACTAATCATACACAGATGGCATGATGGTAATTATAGCTCTGAATATATTCGCTGCAACTTTGCTTCCTCTATCCTAAAGTTCGCACTAATATCACTAGAATTATTTCACTTTATTTGATTTCTTAATTGCAGAAAAAAATTCTCAGATTATTTTAAACAAGCAGTTAAATTCATTAGGGGGCGTAGTCTATGCTTTATATCCAAATTAATTTAAAAAAGCACATATTCATCATTCTTAATTTATTTACGTAAGCTCACAAGTTATAGCTGAATGTTTAATCTCACAAACCACACAACAACTTTACCCCTTTGCAATATGCCGCGATAAATAATTCCCCACTCCGCCCCTGTGCACGTGTGCATACCCTTTAAGCCAGGGTTGCACCGTTCGCGCACGGAGGCTTTGCAGGAAAGGGAAAAGGATGTATTTTTGTATTCAAAAGATATTTTATTAATTATGAAAACTTAATAATAATATTAAAATTTTTACACTTTCTATCTATTTATTATATCGATCGATGCTGTTGGAAAAGTGATTTACATATTTGATCGAATATTACTTTAAACACATAGAAAAAAATTTCAGTTTTATATCTGTAGACAGGCAATCCCATTTTTGCTACTAATCTATTATTACTTAACTTGCAATCGTAATTAAATAAAATCTACTTACATTGACCATTAATTAATGTTTAGTAAGTCGGTTGGATGAATTAGAATCTCTACAACAGTAGTATTGATTGTTTAAATGTTTGTTAAAACTTTTTACAAGTCTTTTCAAGGGTAAATAGTTGTATGTATCTCATAGGTCACGTTCTTTCACACGTTTTGAGTACTAACAAGACAGTTCTTTAAATGAAACTTTTATTTACTGATTTCTTCAATAACAGCAAAATTACTTTGTGGTGACATGATTTATATTAATAAAAACAAATACTGTATAAAACCACCATTTATTGTTTTACCAAAATGTTTTGGGGCCAATCATTTTCATCAGCACACAACCTACGAGTATATGAAACATGAAAAATTTAAGTAAAGACATTTAAAAAAATGTTATAAAGGGAGTATTTGTCCCAAAACATGTTGATAATTTAATAAATAGTTAATTTTTTATAATTTATATAAAATAACTTTGTAAACACCACTTTTTTATTGAATGAAACTCAACATGTTTTGAAGCCAATGGCTTCTCGTTAGGATAACAAAAATAAAATTTAAAAATCGAAGTATAGAGCAAAATATTAAAAAGTTATATATGGAAAATGATAATATAAAGTACCTACTTAACATGAAAATAAATTTAAAAGATAAATATTTGCAAAGAGGACCTGCTTATTTATAATATTCAATTAACTATTAACACTCTTTCTTATTTTATTTATTTTTATTTTATTTACATAGGCAGGTGTATAAAATGAGAATGAGTACAAAATTGCATCAAATTCAAAATTCAAAATTCAAATTCAAAATATTTATTCAATGTTCAATGTTACAAATGTTTACAGTGTTTACAAAATTTAATGAAGCTTTTTTCATTGTTGTTGAGTGTCTTGGCAGCAAGTAAACACTAAATTGATTTGACGCCCTGCCTGCTACACTAGTAATTTACTGTATTATAGCAGACAGTGCTCTTCCAGTAGTATAATGTTCAAGAATATTTATTATTTATATAACATTTGTGAATAAATCTTATTGCCAATTAAAATTAAGTAATAGTAATAATTAAATGTTTACAATTTAATAATGGTGTTAATTAATTATATTATAGACAAAGGAAAAAAAATGATCTGAATAGGATATTAATAAAATAAAATAAAATAAAACAATTAAAAGTATTTAAAAAGATGACAGTAACAGTAAGACAGTAAGTGAAAAAAAAGATCTGAATAGGATATTAATAAAATAAAATAAAATAAAACAATTAAAAGTATTTAAAAAGATGACAGTAACAGTAAGACAGTAAGTGAAAAAAATGATCTGAATAGGATATTAATAAAATAAAATAAAATAAAACAATTAAAAGTATTTAAAAAGATGACAGTAACAGTAAGACAGTAAGTGAAAAAAATGATCTGAATAGGATATTAATAAAATAAAATAAAATAAAACAATTAAAAGTATTTTAAAAGATGACAGTAACAGTAAGACAGTAAGTGACAGTAAATGTTCTTGTAGGAATAGTATATTTTAAATTTAGTTTATATGATGGCTTTTAATAGGTTTTGGGCATGCTTCCTTCCCTTTTCATGCAGCCAGAGTTTCACTTTAGAAGAAAAATACGCGAGACTATGGCTACATGTTTTAAGTTTAGTGTTAAGAGTATTGAATGTTTTTGGTGCTTGGAAGAGGTGAAATCTTTGTGAAAAAGTTTTTTTGAATTTTGGTACAAGATAGTTGCAGTTCACCTGTGCCCTTGTTGAATGTGAGTGAGTTATTTGTTGGTGATCTTGTTTATGTCGGAAAAAATATTTTAAAGTGTTGAGTAAATATGTTTGATTGATGTCCAGGACGTGACATTCTCTGAAAAGTTCTTCTGAAGGAAAACGAAATGGCTTTTTATGAAGAACTCTCAATACCATTTTCTGGGCTTTGCTTAGTGAATCTAATATAGTACAAGCTGTTGTACATCGTATGTTGTATGTTGACAGGTTGTACATCGTATGTTGTATGTTGACAGGTTGTACATCGTATGTTGTATGTTGACAGGTACATCGTATGTTGACAGGTTTCAGTGAAATGCATCTTTTGATTAACTTAATATTAGTATAGTTATAATAAAAACAGCTGTCTAATATTTACCTAAATCTTAAATTATATGGAATTGAATTAATTATACTTGTAATAATTACTTGTAATATTAACCTTATAATAATTTTCATTAATCCCTCGAAAATTTTCAATGCAAGTGTAAGAGACGATAAATAATTGAACTTTTTGTGCCGTGCCTTTAAAATAAACCTGTAAGTTTAACGGGTGTCTACTATCGCCTCCCTCCCTACGGCGATCCCCTCCACGCCTTTAATCTGTTTCGTAATACGATCTTTTAATCCTGGCAGAGCGCATACATTCTAGCTGCAGTAATTTCCAAACAGCCGGAGTTTCGCCGGCGCTGCCGCTGTCATCATCAGTGTAAACACTGAAGCCACGCTGATCTCTAAATCATTTTCAGTGCACCGTGTTTTAAAGTCATTCCGTATTTTGTTTGCTAAAAGCATTATAAAATTAATTTTCTAACCGTAATATTCATCACGTGATTCTATGAGAGAGTTTAATGTGAAAAGTACTTTGTGTAGTTTTCCTTAAAAGTTCATTCTGCATGAAAATATTTTTTTTTTTAGTTTCTAGAAATTTCAAAGATCGAAACAATTCTTTCATTAATTCTGGAGTGTTGCTGAGGTTTTCGTAAATAAAACTACAGTAAACTTCATTCTGTGTCCTGTCTGCTACACTAATATTTAAATATATTGTAGTGGGCAGTGATGTTCCAAAACAGTAGCCAGTTCAATCATACTTGTGTAAGAAAACTAAATTCATGTAAGCTCATCAATTCAAAAAATATAAAATATTTAAGAAAAACTTTATTTCTTCAAAACGTTTTTCGGGAAATGAAGTTTATTTCAAAACGAATTACTAAGAAAATTCATATTATGACAAAAAATTATGTATTTTTTGAGATATCGGTAAAATGTTACAAAAATATTTCATTTTCCTTTTATCTTATTTTATTATTTATACAAAGTAATTACTGTATAATAAATAATCACACTTTTTTATATATTTGTGTATAATATTAATATAATCATTTTTCAAAATTTACAGTGCAAGCTTTGTAAAGTTTGAAGACAGAATTAACAAACGAAATTGATTAAATTGTGCACTCACCAGAAATCGAGCTCGGGACATTAGATTTATAAATTATTTTTTAAATATATTTTTTTAATTTCATTAATTATCTAATATACTAATATTTACGTGATAGAACAAAGTTAACTGAAAAGTAAAAACACTTACAAATGCTCACCGTAAATTATAATTTTCATTTTACAAAATAATAATGTATCATGCATAAGTTGGTATTTGCCATTTGTTTCCTTATTTAAGATCTACTGTTTCATTGATTAAAGTTAAATTCTTGTTAATAAGTTAATCTTGAATACCATTCTTGATAAGTTATTAATATTTAAACGTTACATACAAATTAAAAGTTATGTGAAACTCACTAGGAGATGAAGTGAAATAAAAAATAAAAAGAAATTGACAAAAAGTTTGATACTTGTTGTTAAAATTAATTATTTAAAAATGGTTTAAAATGAGGTTTTAAAAAACTTTTGGAAATATTTGGAATTAAAAAAATATCCGTGTACCTATAGGCATTGCAAAATTCCAACAGATAGGCTGGCGTGGTTTTAATGCACTAAACCCTTATCTTTGTATACACGCCCAATTCTAGGCGATATATTTCGGTAATGTTACCCCTATTTACAAAAGATGCAAAGGGTTGAACCAAAGCACTGAGAAATGTTGGAATTGCAAGTACCTTTATATTCTGTATACTTTTATCGCATTAAGGGATGATGCTTAAGCAACCCAATTAGACATTAAATCTTCCCCACAGACATGCGTTTAAGGTAAAAAATTGATTATATTCTCATTTTACACCCAAGTCGGAAAATATAAATGTTTGTGTAAATTTTTTGCTGATTTTATTTTACTCCTTTACAAATATTCCAACAACACATTAACAACCATACGTTTATTCTTGCCTAGAAATTAAATATTAATAATATTTATGCCTGAGAGTAATAAAAAGATACACATTGAGAAAAATAACGTAATAAAATATAAATATCGATGTATTTCACTATAAAGTGACTAGATTATTAATTGTTTGTAAATGATTTTATTATAGTATTAATTATAATAGTAAGTTTAATCAGGTGTATATAATATTTTTAAATATTAAATCGTATATTTTACTTTATAATAATCTGTATACCTCGTTTTTTGAAAAATTCTTATGATTTGGTTAATTTTTGAAGCTGGCAATGGAAAATCAATGCATTAATAAACGCATTTTAAGCGTTAATAATCATAATATAGATAGCTTAACACAAATGAAAATGTTTTCCTTGAATCACTTGAATAACTATTTATATTTTATTCGTTTCTTTCGTCATCACTCGGAGATCACTGCAATGGCTCAGCCTAATCTCCAGGGACCAGGAAGTCGTTCCTTCTCTCGATTTTCCGGGAAACTCTCTTCGGAATTTCCCAGGGCGGTAAAATCTTAAAAATTTACTGTGCAACGCAGCGCGGGCATCCATCGGGCTCTGAAGGGAAGCCGGTCGTTGAGTGTTAAAGTGAAATTGATATTTTTCCTTTAAAATATGCCCTATTCAGGTTTTAAGCAAATTTTAAAAACACGCTCATATCACTCATTTTTAATGTCTCATCATGATCTGTAAAATGGCTCTAGGCTACATTCTTCTTATCAATGGTACCTACTTTACATATTTGAGATTCATAGTGCTGATAATATAATAAAAACTAATATAAATATAATTTATAAAAATAGACTTTGTTTACACCCCTTTTTTATTGAAAAAAAATCAACGTGTTTCAGAGCCCATGGCCCCTTCGTCAGGATATCAAATGTATACAAACAAAATTAAATGTAAAAATCGAAGTATAGATAATTAAAAATATTTAAAAGTTTTATTTTTATCAAATTTATTTTCATGTTATTATTGTTGTTTTGATTAAACAAAGTTTATTTCTATAAATTATAATTTTAATGTCACCACAAAATAATTTTGCTGTGTTTGAAGAAAAAAAATATTATAATAATTCATTTGACACATGTAAATACAAATAATATTAATCATTAATATCATTGAAAGATTTGGCAGATACTTCGTGGTGCAAATGTTTAAAACATGTTTTACTTTACTTTGTAATACGCACACAATATGAGCTATTAAATTACAACTATAGTTTCGAGAGGAGCAGTCCCTCTCATCATCTATACCTATATATAGTTATTATCTATACCTGATGATGAGAGGGACTGCTCCTCTCGAAACTATAGTTGTAATTTAATAGCTCATATTGTGTGTGCATTACAAAGTAAAGTAAAACATATTTTAAATCAATATTTTAATATTATTGATAAATAATGTAGGTAGTTTTGTGTAATATTGCAGGAAAATTGAAAAAACATATTTAAAAAAAATATTAATCTTGCTCACAATAAAGATGCTTAAAAAAATATTATGAATATAATAAAATATGCAAATATAAATAAAATAACAAAAAATATAAATACAATCAAAATAAGTTAAGAGATCATGTGAGCGCATTACTATTAAGCGCATATTTAGTTGTCATTGTTTTTAACTCTTAAGAAAGATAACTGAAATTTATCAAAGTATGTAGACAACAAAATTAGGACATGTAAGTTTTCAATATAAATTTTTTATGACTTATAAAAATACTGTTACATTTAAATATCAATTATGTTTGTAAATTAGAAACTTTGCTTCTATTTTTCTTTAATTTACACATATATTCAAAGTAGAAATTACAGTGTTTGGGAGAATATAAGACTTTGAAACGACTCGTCACAAATCATTACGAACGAAACTAACTTCGATATTATGCGTGATTTTACGCCAGGCAGAATATACATCTATTAAAATTCGTTAACATTAAAATGGAATCAACTCGATATAAAAACTTTCGAATTATTTATTGTTTTTTTTTTCAAATAATTAAGTAAGCACAAATATTTTACTTCGCTATTTTGTTATACAATTCAAACTCTAACCCCCATTCAACCACTTCCATACCAAAACAATGTTACCAACTATAAATTATTTTTCTGTTACACATTGACTCGAAATACGAGTATTTTTTCTGTTTAACTTTGTATTATGTTCTGGCATACCTGCAAAGTGGAATTTAGTAACTTGTGCACCGAGCAAATATACTGTAACTTGGGTAAACAGTAAATTATATTTTACCACCCCAAGATATTATTTACATAATGTGTGCTTACATTCCCACATTTTTTTTTGTGTAAAAGTAGCGCATGTGTGTTTTTTTGGAAAAATGTTATTATTAGAAATAGCGTAGTAACCTTAATAAGTAACAAATTATACATCAGTTTAAAAAAAATGTCTGAAAGAAATTTTTACATAGTAAGTTGCCAACAAATACAAAAAAAACACTTTTTGAGTCGGATAAAAATTTATTTATTAGTTTAGTTTGAATAAAACCAATTTTAAAAGAGGTCTCCTTAAAGATGTTGTAATTAGAGTTTAAATAATATATTTGTTATTTTGAGAATATGTATAACTGAGTATTTGTATTCAGTTAAGAATTCGTCCAAGTCAGCATTTTCTTTCTTATTTTTATAAAAATACAGTAGAGATGACTTGTTATAATTTAAATGTTGAAACAATTATTATCCACTGATATAAAATAAACTTTAACAGTTTTAGAAAATACAGAAGTTTCTTTCTAATGTTACAAAATTATTTTTTTATATTTAATAATTACATTTTGTTCGACATTGCATAAATATATGAAATCGTAGTCTTAATAAATTGCTCAAACCCGAATAGAACAACATTTAACAGAAAATAAACGTTTCATCATAATATTATTTAAATATCAGTGATCCTCCACTTTTAGCGCTAACACACTTCCTTAATCCAGGTTGAGGAAAGATTTGGAGGCTTTTGTATCCTTAGCTTTATTTATGATCAAAGTGCAGAGCCTACTATATTCATTCATTCAATATAAATAAAGTTACCTGTGATTCACGATAACAATCATTTAGAATATAATCCAGTCGCGCGCTATGCGGGTAGACATATCATGTATTCGTATGCAGGCATAAAAGAAGCCAAGCATAGGGGCCGCAATAAAATATCCCCTCTACCCCACCCTTTTCAAACGCAGACCTTAACCCTTTAGAAAGCTTTGTGGGTCCACCGGCTAAACCTTTTTTCTTTAGCAAATTACAAATTTGGTTTGACAACATTCACATAAAGTAAGAACCGTACAGCTCTTTGTTGAAGAGTACATTCTTTCGAGTGTACGTTAGTTTATCGTTAAATTCGTGCTCGAGGGGTTAAATTTCAATTGAATCGTTACACTTCGATGTATTTTTAAAAAATACTAAATAATAAAAATTATTTGATTCCTTTAATATATAAAACGCTTTAGGTTGTAACAAAAAAAAAGCTGAAAGGAGCTGGCAGAAGAGGAACGAAAGTAGATTGAATGCAGTGGAGATGAGATTCCTCAGACGTATATAATGCAAGTTTTGATGGTGCCAGAAAGAGAGAGCGACCGCGGAAGACGTGGCATGACCAGATTAACCAGATACTGGAAGATGGTCCCGTTAGAAGCCTCAACAACCGGCGAGCTTGTATGCAAAGATGTATGAATGTGGATGAATGTGGAGAATAGTTTGGCGCTCTATCCTCTCTGCCTACCCCCACGGGAAAACGGCGTGATGGTAAGTAAGTAAGGTTGCAACAATACTATGGATTTTATTCTCAACTATTTTAACCGCCCAAACACGGACTGTTCAACTTTGTACAACACAATAGTTTGTATATGTTTTAAACGTAAAAATCCTTAAACGCACGCTGTGCAAAAGTTCCAAAAATGGTCATGTCTTCATGCAAAATAGTAAACTACATTTATCAACATACAATTTTTTTACAGCACTGAATACAAAAATTATTTACAGAATAAATTTACAGAAAAGTTTAATTGAAATCTGGATGTAAATAAAGGCCGAGAATGTTTGATGCAAACACTTCACATTTTTTCATTATTATTCTAATTTATTTTAAACTTTATTATTTCGCGCAACATAACCATCCTCTTTTAGTTAAAGTTAACTTGTATTTATTAACTTTAGTATCCAAACCATTTATTTTTATTAACATTTATATGATAAAAAGTATTTTTTTACATTAAATAACCAGATTTTTTTAAGTCGTTCATCTAAATATTTTGTAAGTTAGGAAGAACGTAGAAACGATAAATGGGAATCCTAATAAAAAATCCATATAACTTGTTACAAATAAAATTTAATAACAGTTAATATAAGATAAGTTTTTTCACAGCTCTATGAATTGCTCGAAACAATCATTTTTAAACTTCATTATTTAAGATAGAAAAACCTAAGTGCTGCGCATGTAGAAAGTTTCCACAATACGTCATTCACATGTATTGTAATGTAGAGAAACTGCACTGCTTGGTTATTTACTCCGAAGGGAAATGCTGTCACATACTTTATAATAAAATTAATTAATTTGCGCCCCGGAAGTGTCGCCATACTAGGATATGGCGTAATGAATGACTTAACGTTTTTGGAAACGCGAGAAATCTCTTGTGTTCCTCTGTCGGAACGTTAATTGAGGAAGCGGCTCTGGAGGCAAAGCTCTGATTTTCAGGGGCGGATTAGTCATCCTCCCGCCAATAAGATCTTACCGTATTTGCACCCCTAAGCCTGCAATCTTACCTTCAGAACTGACGTTAATTAGTCCTACTTAAGAAGAAGATTCCCGAAAAGAATCAGTGAAATACAGAGCAAATAGATATTTATACATGTATCGAAAACGATTAAAATAATTTATATTTCATCAAAATTTAAAAGTCGTACTACGATATAAATTGAACGGATCAAAAGATTCGTTATTAAATTTTTCTGCAACAACACGGTGGTATTCATTTCAGAATTAATACAATTTTCTAATGCGTAGAGAATTTATGTATACATATTTCAAGTACTTGTTACTTTCTCGATCAATCTTTTACTATTGAGTCCTCTGTAAAAATAGTACCTGGTCATGGAATGGCATCCGTCTTGCCTCTATCCCTTAGTGAATAGTTGATCGAGTGCTTGTGAAGAAGACGATGGTCAATAGCTTACGTTAGGTTAGGTGTCTTTGAATTTATCATTCTTTTATAACATTCTCTATTATAACTTTTTCTTTATAACTTTCTCTGCGGATAAAAACATAAATGATTACGAAGAAAACCTTAAGAAATCTCGGTTCAAATCTCTGCAATTTGTCAAATTCATTCTTTGTCGATAAGTAACACGTCTTTATAAATTTTTTAGAAGCTAAAAATCAAGAAACTGATAGTTGATAACCACAGACTTAATTCAAATGCTCCCTTTTTCATAAGCCTGTTCATCGTTTGATATTTGATGCATTTGACTGTTTTGTGAGTAATAATCCAATTTTAAGTATCACAAATAATTTAAAAGATTTTGAAACCTAATTAGTTTTTAAAGTATTGAAATTGAGTAATTTAAAGTGAAATTAGTTGTCAAAAGACTAGGAATTCGCCAATAAAAGGTTACAGAAACAAATTAACTAAACATTATATTGCATGATTTGACAGGAGATACAGATGAGATGGTCCATACTCAGTTGGAAAATCTAAAAATAATTAAATAGTTAAGGATGTTATTACGGTCGTTAGACATATTTAACAGTAAACTAAAATGTCTGCAGTAACAATTTGAAAGCCTAAAGAACTGCCAAAAGAAAAAAATCTCAATTTCATGGAAGAACAACAAAGGAAGCTCAATAAAAATGAGACACAATATAGAAATCTGCAACGTTCCATAAAGATGAAAGGATGAAACATTAATGTGATTAACTTGAAAGCCTAAACCAAGCCCATAATACATTTAGTCTTCACAGGAAATTGAAGGAATAGCTCTAAAAATATGTTTGGTGGACGATTCCAATAAACTGATAGTTGATGAAAGGAAAATTTTTAAGACATGGAAGAATATTGAAAAAATTTTCAAAGATGACAGAACTGAATGCACAGTTGATTATGAACTAGAAGGGCCATTCTTGAGAGCCCACATGTGAACATTGAGAGTTCAACCAACAAAAAGAATATGGTCTCGATGACAATCCTGTCGAACTACTGAATATAATAAACAAGATTATTCTTCAAGAATAACAAAAATCGACATTTATTACCGAGCCCAAGAGCACCCGAAGAATTATAATGACTATAGAATGAATCGCCTAATTAGTCATGTACTAAAACTGTTTCTTAAACTTATACACGCCAGAATAATAAATGTGAGCAAGATCTAAATAACACACAAATTGGATTCCGAACTAGAGAATGCATTCAGAACCAGAGAAGCATTGCTGGTAGTCAATGTTCGACTAGAAGTGTAGAGATCAACGCAAAGAGATGTTTGCATGCTTCATCGATTACGAAAAGGATTTGACAGAGTATGGCTCAAGGAACTTACGAACATGTTCAGGGACTGCAATATTGATAAATGAGACATAAGGTCAAAATATCCACGTAAATGTACAAAGCTTCTATAGCGTAATTGGATAACGTACCTGCCCCGGAAAGGAGGAGATCTGTGATTCGAATCCCGGTAGTAGACAAATATTTTTTCGTGGATTAGATTTTTCTGTATGTCTTTCTAATTGATTAATTAATTTGGTTTTAACGTAAGGTATGTTCACTACACATTAGCTGAAAGTATACTCGATCTTCAAGAATTCGTAAATAAGATTGATGGGCTTGAGAAGAGATGGGTTTGATAACCAATGTTGCTAAAACCAAATGGGTGTCATTTTGGCGAGTTGAATGGAATAAATGTTGAAATGGTTAACCAGTTTATGTAAGATGCAGAATAGAGATAGTACATGCTGCATTTAATAAAATGAGGGGCTTTTTCTGCGATGTTAACCTAAACCTTTAACTTCGACAAATAATAGTAAAATGCTACATCGTATAAGTTATATTATATGGCTATAAAACATGGACTCTGAAAGCTAATGTTATGACTCTGTTGGAAGCATTTGAAATGTGAAAATACCGTAGAATGCTTCATATAGCGTAGACCGATATTTTAGCAACACGAAGGTGCTACAGATAGCTGGAAACAGTAGAGAGAGCTACTCTCGAATGTAAAAGTGAAGAAGGAAGGAAAATATCACCTCCTCCGATTATTACTCGAAGTCTTTAATTGATATTTCACCCGCTTCCCAATGTCGAATTGAGCTTAAATTTTGCACACAGACTTATTCTCGATGACAATACATGAATCAATCAAATTGACTAATTAATCAATTAATCCATCACAATCATTAAAAATTAGTTAACGATCTCACCAAAAGATGGCGCTAGAGTCCTACCGAAGTGATTTTGAATGCTGGATAATATTAAGACTAATGTTATGTGGGAATAAGTAAATGAGCTCACCAAAAACTGCGTTAGTTTCCTACCGACGTCATTTTATATGTAAAATGTAATGTAATTAGATTAAAATGTAATGTAATTTTTTTATAAATTACATTACCTATATTAAAAAAAATATTTTTAAAGAAATCACGCTTATATATATAAATGTACTTAAAAGCAAAAAAAAAACAAGTTTTTCTCCAAAAAATTTTTGTCTCACTTTCAAAATAAAAGCGTGAGCGCTTCCCCTCCTTCAACAACAAAATTTTATTACTTATATCAAGAAGGCCCAGATTTTATTTAGAGAGTGAAGCGACAATTTTTCTCTGAGTATAGAAGGTGAAGGAAAATGGGGAGATTGTGATTCAGAAAATGTCCAGGCTGCGCAACATCAGAGAATAGATCAGAATGAGACCGGTGGAAGATTGGCTGTGGGCGGCGCAGGACAGAGAGGTTTTCGCGCGAGTAATCGTCAACGTTGGGGAAACCTGACAGGGCATAAGGAAAGGAAGAAGTTATTTTTATACAAAATTCAAAATTTCAAACAACTTCTCTACGATTTGACTTATTTTTAATATTGTTTTAGCCCTTCCTTCAGTCTCTTTGGATACATAATTTTTATGGTACGTATTCACAGCACGTGACTGTGAAAATCATTAATATTTTTTTACAATTTTAAGCCAGCTGTGAAATTAACATAATATATATATATATATATATATATAGTATATAATATATATATATATATTATTAAAATAAGTCCGTGTTTCCCTGCCCGCCAAGTTTTCTCCACAACCACCCACCGGTGGTTATAGCGGTGGATAGCCCTTGGTGTCACATTGAAAATATGCGAGTTTGGTGGGGGTGACTATGCGTGGGTGGGAGTGGGTGACGAAAATGTTATTTTTAGCACATTGTTTTGTTATGGGAAGGCCGCAACTGCTACAGATTGCTTCAAAATAGGCGCGCCGACTGTGTCGGTGAGTCTACAAGGTTCCAGATAAACCTGCTCTGGAAATATCTGGAAGGAGAAAGTTCTAGAAAATTCACGAAAGTTCTATAAGGTTCTAAACTGAGTGGCGGAATGTGTCGGTGTATCTAGAAGGTTTCTGTATATTCAATAAATTCTGGAAGGAGAATGTTCTAGAAGGTTCGCGAAAGTTCTATGATGATCCAATCAGTATACTAAAAATCTACGCGTGCGAAGCCGCGCGGGCACAGCTAACACACACATATATATATATATATATATATATAAAGAAGCCAGTGTTTCCATATCCGCTAAGTTTTCTCCACAACCAGCCACACCCACCCACAGGTGGTTATAGCGGTGGATAGCCCTTGGTGTCACATCGAAAATATGCGAGTTTGGTGGGGGCGGCTGTGCGTGGGTGGGAGTGGATGACGAAAATGTGCTTTGTAGCACATTGTTTTGTTATAGGAAGGCTGCAAATGCTTCAGATTGTTTCAAAATAGGCGCACCGACTGTGTCGGTGAGTCTACAAGGTTCCAGAAAAACCTGCTCTAGAAAGTTCTGGAAGGAGAAGGTTCTAGAAAATTCCCGAAAGTTCTATAAGGTTCTAAACTGAGTGGCGGAATGTGTCGGTGTGTCTAGAAGGTTCCTGTACATTCGATAAATTTCTTGAAAGTTCTTTGACGATCCAAACAGTGTACTAAAAATCTACGAGGGCGAAGCCGTGCGGGCACGGTTGGTTAGCTTTGCGTTTTAAGTTTTGCAATTACATTGTTACAGGAGTCGTTCGTAATTGAGTTCCAGTTAAAATAACTCAAGATTTTGTCGTGTTATTGAAATTATGAACTTGTGAATACTCCATATTAATAAATAAATAAATAAAAATTGTAATATTTGGTTGGGCGGTTGAGAGCTTGATATAAAAAGTGATTAATAACAATACTGAACGGTCTCGAGCAAAACAGCGAAAAAACTAAAAGGAAGTGCAGTCCGTCCCTCGCGTTGCTTACACTACAAGCAGACTACAGGGGTACGGCAGGAAACTGCTTTATATTAATGGAAACACACAGCAATATTGCCTTGTGTGAGTCACGCTCGGGTGGCTCCGCTCACAAAGCCGGATATTTGCGTTCAATCTGTAGGCTGTAGGCAACTTCAACCCCCGCGGAGGGTAGCGACGATCCTCCATAATCTGAGAGTAGTTATTACATTACTGGTGATCGGTCCTTTACCGTTAGACTCGAGCCATTTATTGCATGCCGCGATGCGATCACATGGGAAGCGCGAACTTGGCATGTGCTGGATTATGTAAATTATTTTATATACACTGATGACAACAAATTATACGTGCTTACATTTTTTTGATATTGAAATAGCACCTGGGTTAATAATTTCAGCATGATGTCTTCTGACACGAGTTGATAAAGCAGCACAGACCTATGAGAATTAAGGATGTTTCACTTTCATAGCTTGTAGAACATTCAATTTTTCTGCTTTTTCTGTACTTGATCGTTTATCGAACGTCAGAGATCATTTTTATTTAATTTATTTAATTAATAATATGTGTATAATACTTTATTACAAAGATACCTTAAAATATTTACAATTCTTTTTTTTTACGATTTACGAATTACGATTCTTGTGTGTGGTGACGGATAACCACTTAAAATCATATAGGTAGGTAATCTAATTTATTAGACAATAAGAAAGGTAATATATTATTTATCTAATATATCAAAAATCTTAATTAATAATAAAATACAATAATATAATAATACAATACAGTCAAGTAAATAAAAATGTAGAATAAATAGTCAAAAGAAACCAAAATCAATCACAAAAGACAATTCTACAATAAAGGAGAACCCATTCGGCTTCACTGGAGGAATGTTAGCAATCATTATTTTTGCTCGACAATATTACCTATGCGTAGGTACCCATACCGCAAACTTGATTCATTGTTAAATTAATTTTTATCCTTTTCTAATATGTATGAATGTGGATCAGGCAGGAGTTGTATACCAGGGCAGAAGAGTGTGGTGCTCTATCCTCCCTGCCTATCCCGCAAAGAAACTGCGTTATGTTAAGTTACTTAATTTGGCTTGTTTATGAGGGCTTTGTGGTTATTTAACTCAACCAATCTACTCCAGCTACTTATCCCAGCCATACTACTACTACTGCAGCCGTACTGCTTAACTTACCTTCGGAATACCATTACCAAATGTTCGTGTTTTATTGCGCAAATCTGTTTATTCGAAAACCTACAATTTAGTAGATTTGCCAAATATTTTTTTATTCCACAGCTAGCTGTAAATACCCATATAGGTATTTACATTTCTGCAATTAGCAGCTTACAATCATTTAACATCTAATAAACTATAATATATATTTTTAGCTATATAATAACATGACTTTGAGCTAGACCGTATTTAATAATTTCAGTGTCACATAAATAAAGTCACATTGATCATAACATAACACTAAATTCGTAAATATATTTTCGTTAAAAATTGAATTTAAATTTATTGTTAAATTCTTTTAACATTAAAATAACAAGTTGGTAAATTGTTAAATAGAACGATTTCCTTTTTTGTGAAAAAAATGGACGATAAATTAAATTAATCGCCAGGCGATTGAATTTAAATTAAAGTGAGGCGGAAGTACGAGTAGTTCAGCATTCACGTCAAACTTGCCAGGGTTGGGGTGGTAGAGGGTGTCATTGGGAGAAATCGACAAAACCACTTTTTTAAAACTTCTGAATCCGAGTCAATTTTTTTTTAATAGGAATTAACTATTTTCTCTCAATTCTCGCAAAGAAGATTTTTAAAATAAAGTTTTGTATACGGAATATGTGTGATATCAATAATAATTATATTGCTTAGCTAAACACATTTGCCATAAAAATAGGACAAACTTACCGGTCTAGAATAAGGCTCGAACACGCGACCACTTAATCACTAGGCAAGTGATTAACCACTAGATGAATGAGCACGTATTGCATATTTATTTTATAAATAAAATTTATTAATTTATTCAAATTATAAACCCGTTACCTCATATTTGGCGATTTCATTAATATAAAGGGAGTGTACAAACATGGTGACTGATATGTGAATTCAACGATTAACTTCAATATTTACGAAACAAAACAAACAAGATAGGTGAGTTTTGTAAAAACGATGACAATGTTTTTCTGCTGGTGTGCAGTTCCGGTTTGCAATTTATGTCAACTTAAATCCTATGAGTATGCAATTTATGTTAACCTAAGTCCGAATTTTCATATTTTATTTATTTGATATTTTTATGGCTTATAATACATGATATTGATATTATGTTTTGGATATATAGGTATAATAATATTACTTTGAGCTCGACTGTGTTTAAAAAATATTTATTCAATATTTTCCACGTAACCTAAGTTATATATATATATATATATATATATATATTTTTAAATCTTGAATATAACGATAGAAAACGGACGACCATGAACCATAACAGAAGAAAATGCAATAAAAATGATGCCGGCATTAGGGCAAGGCTCGTTTGATTTGCCCGCGGTATCAAATACATTAGGTTTTCTTTTTTGTCTGCACTCAAAGAAAACTCATTGTTCCCTCTTACGATTTTATTCCTCCCCCGGAAAACCTTTTGCGGGAAATATGTGGATATTTGAAAAGCTTTTCAGGAAACATAAGTTTTGAAAACATTTTTCCGAATCGAGAAAGCGAATCGCGGGGATTCAATAAAAACAAAAGAGTGTTAGACCTCATTTTGTTTGCTTGTTCCGTGTTCAGGTATGATTTAAGGTGCAGTAACTGTTAAGATTGTTCGGATGATTTCCCAGAAATGGTAACGAAATGTTAATTTCTTGAGTTTAGGTCTTCTCAAAATTTCATCCACACGAGACTTAAATATCGGTTGTAGAATAAACTAACTAATATATCAGCACCTTAAACGAATGAGAATGCGAGGTCAGTATACAAAATTTAATATAAATTAATATGATTTGATCTATAACGAACGAGTAGAAATTTTGATATTAGAGTTAAAGAATACTCGATTAGTTTAATTTTTGCAATTATCCCCAAATAATTATCAATAATTATTCTATATTCGGGAATCATCTTTTTTCTTTGGATCATTCTTTTGATATTAATAAGGGCTTACAAAAATATAAAACAAACAAATTATACAGAAATAAAAAAAGTGTTAAAAGTATATTGAATATTATAAATCACCAGATAGTTTTTAAAAAAGTTTCCTTTTAAATTTCTTTTCATATTAATTTACTTATTTAATTATATATAAATCATTTCTGCTTTATTATTTTTTAAATATTTTTACTGTCAATACTTCAATTTTTATTTTTTTTATTTGTGAGTATACATTGTATTCTGACAAAGAGACCAGTATCTAAAACATCAATCCAAGTCAAAGGGAAACAATGAATAGTGTATATACTTTTGTATACAGAGTATAAAATTGATTAGTATACAGAGTATAATAATAGAATTGAACGAAACCCCTTCCTTAGGCCAGGGGACTGGGGCACAATGGAAGTATGTCTTTCCCTCGGATATGTTTAAGACACATGAATAATCCAGTTAAAGTATTTAATATTGTATAATCAAATCACTTAGAAAACAAAGCGATTTTTTTTACAATACCTAGGCGTTATTTTTTTTAATTTTCCTCAAATAATGACGTCATTATGAAGTATAACACGATTTAGACATTATAATTAAGAGTTCTAGTTTCTAGGAATTTTTTCATAATTGTTTTGGAATTTATAAGTTCATGGTAATTTTTTTAAGCAAATTAAATGTATTGGATTCAAACGCGGAACCCAAACGTGAACAAAGAAGTATCCGATTTTCCGAAGGTTATCCGAAGAAGTTCATATTTATTTATTTATATATGTTGGTGATTTATGATTATATATAATTTGTTTGAAAAGCATAATTGATAAATTCCCCGTATATTTTATGAAATTTTTATTTCTTACATTACCTATTCCGTTTTTATTCCTAGAAAAATACATATAAGTTATATTGTATCATTATTGTATAATTACTTCATCGCAGTGTAAAAAGTTATTTTTGATATGCAAATTTTTAATTATTGTATTGAAAGAAATTCCGCTAAAATTTAGCAGTTAACAAATTTATACAGATTAGGCTTTGAAATAAATGGACGCAGAACTCGCTTCATAAAATCACTCTTAGGGGACGACGAAATTTAATTAACTAGTACAAAGGAAACCCCCAATTAGTAGAATATTTGAAACATTGATGGTTATGAAGCGTTTCGGTCGGAGTAATCTCATAATTCTTTTTGATTATTAGGGGATGGATTTGTTCAACTTAAAATTGGATTTGTCTCATCAGACGGAATTAAATATTAAATAGATTAACGATTGATAAATTTCCGATTAAATAATTTTAATATCATAATATATCTGCGTAATATCATGTGTAATATTTATGTTGTATCTACTAATGAAACAGTTTTATCATAAAATGTTTGATTATACCATTTAATAAGCTTGGTACATAGTGTAATTAGCTGAATTTTAGTAGTTCAATACGAGACCATACAGAATTAAAATAATTTTAATATTTTGATTACCTATTATTAATCCGATTTTGCTGACAAAAGTATGAATATTGTAATGAATATTATATGTAAGTAAAATTGATACCGTTATATCGATCATGCTGTGTTTTATAAACAGTTTTTTTTAATTAAAATTAATATAAATTAACTTTGTTTAAACCACTTATTTATTGAAAAAAAATCAACATGTTTCAAAGCCAATGGCTTCTTCATCAGGAAAACAAAAATAATATTATTTTTGTTTTCCTGATGAAGAAGCCATTGGCTTTGAAACATGTTAATTTTTTCAATAAATAAGTGGCTTAAACAAAGTTAATTTATATTAATTATAATTATGTTACCACAAAATAAATTTGCTACATTTGAAGAAGAAGTTTTTTTTAATTTCCAATATATATTTATGTAAGATATAAAATTGATGTCTAGATAAAATACAATGGAAAATTTCCGAACGGTTAGAATCGATTTAGAATAAATCAAAAACACCTAGAAGGTGGTAGACCATACAGAAACATACGAAAAGTTTCGGGAGAAAAACATTTTGTTTAAATGTACGCCACAAAGGTGTTTTTAAAGATAACTAAGCGTAGGTAAGCGAAAGAATGAATATCACAGAAACAGCGAGTAAAAACGAATGTGGACAATTTAATGAGTATAAAATTACTTACGTATGGAATATTCTCGAAAGTAAAACATAGGCTTCGGTTTAATTTGCTTGTTTTCCAGAGACTTAAAAATGAATCGACTTTTGAACCGTAAATAAAAATTTGATTTATGAATAGTAAATTAAAGTTTAGAGCTTCATTTCGATTCTCACCCCCGGACAACCTGCGACAAACTAAAATTAGATAACCAAAGGTAAGTTATTGTGATTTTAAAGTGAAAGATTGATTGAGGAGAAATAAGCAATTAACAGTGTAAATATCTGTGAAAAAATAATCCACGCAGTGATACACGCGCCAGCTTTCTAGTGCATTACTAGTTGAATATTATTTTCAATCTGAAGCGAATTTTTTCAAACTTTTCGTAGAAATTAAAAAGACTTAATAAAACTTGCAGCTAGTTATTAAATTATAGTTGACAGCGTTGTATCATAATATCAGTACAATTAAAATAAAAGTAATTATTAAGAATTATTTTAAAGAATTTTCATCTTAATCAGTTGTGTATGTGTGCAAAACAAAAACAAAAAAAAATCCATAGACGAAATTTATAAAATCGTTTTTATAACTGATTTTAAAGCCATAATGGATATTTAAAAATTTATATGCTTTAAAAAAAATATTCTAAAATACAAACGTACTGTCAAGATGTGATATCAATCGTGAAATTGCCAATCTTTGCCAGATAATAATATTCAAACACGTTGCCTCTATTGTCATCATATGCATTGTCGCAGTTTTATTTCTATACTCTTCGTGTATTATATAACATTTAAAGGCAATTTTATTCCATAGTGTAATCATATGTTGACATTTATGCTTTTTATAAGAAAACCCATCAAGTGTAAATTTTTTAAATAAATAAACACGATACTACTTATCCATGCCAAATTCAGATAAAATCGGTCTACATTTGGAATTATTGTCCATTTCGCAATCCAATTCTTAACGAAGTAACTAACTAACCATTACGCCATTTCACCGCAGGGGTAGGCAGAGAGGATTGAACGCCATACTCTTCTATCCTGGCACACCACTTTTGCTTCGGCCACATTCATACAAGTTCTACGGTTTTTGCAGCTTTTAACGGGGCCATCCTCAAACACTTGTTGTATCTGGTCATGCCAGGTCTTTCGCGGACGCCCTCTATTCCTGTTTCCTTCAACAATCGCCTCATTTATCTAATTCTTAAAATTAACAATTAAATTCTTCTCGATAACAATTATCGTTTTCAAGATACGGCTCTTTACCTACTTCGATATTGTAGATATTCATTATGTTATGTATCCTCATGTTTATTGTTTATGTGCTAGCTCATGTACATTTAAATTCACAGTACATTCCCGTATGTAAATTAGCATGAACCCACTTCAGCATTGGCGTGCAAGTCAGTGCATGGCTAATTATCGTAATTCCAGCCACGAGGTAGCGGGATTATCCGTTGATGGGATAATAACCCCTCTGAAGTCTGACAGCGAGGCGATAGGAAGACGGATGGCCGGCTTGATGGATGGATGAGGACTCCGGACCCTGGGAGGCTAATTCCGCTGTCCTTGCTATCATCCCGAATGATTTAAGTTAATGGTGGGGAAGTAAGGTGAATGGGCGATCGTCAGATGCAAATTAATCATTAATGTGTCTCGAGTGTGAAAAGCGTTTATGAACATGAACATTTGCCGATCTGCTTTTTTATCGATATTTAACCCCTTAGCTCCGGCTTATTGCGAGATAACACCACATTAATTATTTAAAAAAACATAAAAAACAAAGTTTTCATCATAAAACATTTATAAAGTAAAATAATTTTTTAAATAAATTATTCAAAAGAATATCAAGAATATCAAGCTGTCCATCCATCTGTCTGTCTGTCCTCGTAACACCGTTTAACGTCCGTAATTTCGTTTGAATTTACGGATAAAAAAACCTACTTAAACGGCCGGAGATGGGGCTTGAATCCCGGGCCATCAAACCCGAAAGCGGCAGCGATATCGATGTTTCTACTGCTGTTTCTCCGCAGACCCCCAAAAAGATACTATAAATATATACTAGGGCTTAAGTAAAGACGCCAACCAATGTTCCTTTTTTTTTGACGGGTAACAGCTAGTTTTATAGAAATAAATTCTACAGTTCCATGAATTAAATAATTTTAGGGTAGTAACTGAAATATGTGAAAGTAGGTACTTGCTCGAACATCTAATATAATTTTTTTTTGTATATGTGTACGTGTGCTCCAAATATATGAAAAAATGCATTGTCATTATATTAAGGCCAGGCGCGCACTACGAATTTTTCGCCGCCCGGTAAAAAAACTCTGCGGCATAATGTCGCACCGCAGTGTTGTAACAAAGGGTTTTGAATTGTATTGCGAGCACTTAGCGGCAAAATACCGCAGCGGCAAAAAGTCTGTAACATCTTACAACTCGCTTGCGGCGTGGCGGTCATCATATTTTTGAAGCATATTGGGAAAGCTTTGACTGCGCGTTCTACGCGGCGTTTCGTTGTTCATCATATACTATTTATGTGAAAGAACAATGGCTACAAGCAATAATTCTGATGATCTGGATGAAGATTTTTATATTGAAATGACAATTATGGAAATTGAGAGAAGATCACCATTATATGATATTTCTTCAAAAGTATATAGTGAAAGAAAACCAAATATTTTAGAGAACTGCCCGTTGTTTGAATGACTATGAATATGAGGATGTACCCAAAACCGCTGCTTTTTTTGCAAGCTCTAATTATGAGAGTAGATAAACAAGCTATTTCTAGTAAATCCATTTTAATTATTATTTTTTGCGGCATTATGCCGTAGTGTTACTTTTCAATTTTTTACCGCACGTCAAAATGTCGCAGGTTTTCTCGCCGTGCGGCGAAAAATTCGTAGTGCGCGCCTAGCCTAAATCTGTGCAAAATTTTTGCTCGGTTGGATGACGGGAAGTGTATTAATTTTCACTTTCAGAATTTTTCCAAATCCAAATATAAACTTAATATAATGTACTAACTTCTGAATGTGCATGAGATGTATAGCAGAGATCAGCGCAATAAATAAATGTTCTTGATTCGAACAACACATATTATAGAACTTTAAAAAATTTGATAAAAGGTATATGGATGTTCTAACGATGGATTTGGTGAACGTTGCATTGTGTAGAGTTAACACTTAAGCCGGCTCATACAGGTTATAAGCCCTGAGCCATCGTATAAGAGACTTCCATCCACTTTTCTCATATACAAATAGTTTCGTCTCTGTGAGACTCCTATAATTTATCTTTAATTAATTAATATATAAAGGATTTAAAATTACTATTTATTGAAACAGAAACCCAATCAGTTTTTTTTAAATATCGTTAAACCATGCAATTATTATTTATTACATTATTATATACCTTTTAATACTGAATACGTATCTTTGGAATTTATATTTATACTATACATTGAAAAAATATTCGTATTCTTCATATGCTTATGACCACATTTAACTCCATCAGCATATGTTTATTAGAAAATAATTATATTCTATTTTTCCAATTGATTCAGCAACATTGAAAATTGACATTTTTAAATAATGATTGTATTATTTTTTATTTTTTATTAATTACACCAACATGTTTCGGAAGAACCTTTCCATTTTCAGGGTGTTTTACAAAAATAAACATTGTTGTAAAACACCCTGACGATGGAAAGATTTTTCCGAAACATGTTAGTGTAATTAATAAAAAATATAAGTAGACTCATACAAATAATACAATCAATATTTAATTATATTATATATGGCACATTATATTACATGGTTAATTTTTTTCAGTTTCGTATTTTTAATTATTAAATAGGTATTCATTATCAGAAAGTGCATTATCATTATGCGAATTATAAACATCTATTAGAAGTCCCACTCGACAGTCACTAATATTTCATACCCCGTGCGCTTTCAGGGCCGGTGTAGAGTCAAACCAATCCAGAACGAAGGTAATGCATGAATAATTAGGACCTACGCACGGCATGTGAGGGACTTTTTGCCTCCTATCGCGTAATTACATTTAGCCTACCTGTACATCCCCACCTAATCAGCATTCTAGTTTTGCAGAATTTGTAGTGGAATGTTAAATAATACCTATCCAAAATATTGACACAAAAACTGACCCTTAATGAGTAATGGTTGTTTATTAGATATAATAGTTGTGAATAGTTTTACAGCTAAAATTTGTAACATGATGAAATCAATATTAGTTGTTTACCTACTGCATACGTTAGTATTGCTGTCACATTTCGTAGACGCCAGCCGGTAGCGTTCGTAACAGAAATTAGTATTAAAAAATGTAATCCTTACACTGCTAGAATTTATCATTTTAGTACCTACGCATAAAAAAAAAATTATGAACATCTCATTTCAAAGCTGGATCTTCACTGCAAATGAATATTTCGGCGTTTTTTTTTTCTAAAAAGGAAATTATTCATTTATATCAGAATGGATATTATGCTTGCCTACAATTTTTTAAGGATGATAACTTAGAAAGTTTTTTCAAAATCAGATAGATTTGAAAACTGCGTAATTTGTTGACATATACCATGCTTTGGAATTTTTATTTTCAAACAATTAGTATGTTTTTAATAAAAAAAACTTACTTTTTAATTGTGACTCAAATTGAATGAAAAAATATAATATATTTCTTAAAATCATATATGATTAAAAAGCGTTTTAAAATCATAAAAAAACGTAAAAATCTGTTGCATGAAAAATTTACACTTTTTTGGAAAAAACGTCGAAATCTGAATTTGCAGTGAATTTTCAACCTCAATGAAGAAACCAGACGGTCGACTTCGATATTCATTTTTCTATCTCTATCGATTTGACAATCACTAAATTGCTCCGGATAGCAACATATCCACAGTTATTCGGTTTAGGAGGCCAATAGTTCTATAAATGAAAATGATCATCGGTAGATTACTCCTTTATCTCGGGAGGTCCACATTGTTGATTCCTATAATACTGATATATTTCAGGATATATTCCCAGTCGACATAAAACGCATTTAAAACATTCTTAATAAATTTATTATTTTTTTAAATTTCATTCTTTTCCCTAAAAGTCTAAAGATTCAGTATTTGTTAAAACCAAATCAAAATAAAATTCAACGACGATTATGAACTAGGGTATCAATGTTTTTTAATATTTATTCAATGATCCATTTATTATGTGGTTTGATTAAGGTTGTGTGTGCTTTGATAATTTCAAGCATCGTTAAGCCTTCTCGCGTAATAAATAATCTAGGAACGTCCCAAAGATTTCTCTGAAACACTTAAGAATAGATTATAAAACAATCATAATAATTTTTAACTTTCAGCATTTTTATTTAGCCAATATTTTTGTAGATGAAAGATGATAAAATCATAAATATTTAAGAACAATCTCTTGAAACTATTTTATTATCTTGGACCAGGTTCATAAAATGTGAATAATTATTAATCTTTTCACGAGTTCAAGACCATTTCATTTATTTATCAACAACAAAAATAATTTAACATTTTGTAGATGTTTTTCGAAATATTGGACTATGGTCGTAATATCGAGGGGTAGATGGCATTTGTAGTGACTATTTAAACCTTATAAATTAAAGAAAATACACAAATGCGCCTAACTTTTCTTTATAAGCATTTTATTTTTAATGTGCATACGGTGCATATCACAATTGTAAAAATGATTAGAAAAATAAATAAAAAACTCCTAAATAAGCAAACAATCAAAACAAATAATCTTAAAATAAATTTTAAAAAACGAAATTAATTAAAATAAACCCTTTTAAATAAAATAAAATAAATTAAAATAAACACACTTAAAAATCCCAGGAAATTATAAATTAACACTTATTAAAATAAAAATGTACATAGAAATTAAATTGAAAAAAATACTAATTAATATAAGAGTTTATAGAGTCAATAAACCTACGAGTAAGACAGTGGAACATTAACAGATTATAATATAAAAATCAGAATCGACAACATGTTTTTTTTTAAACAGTAAATCTATCATAGAATACGTCCACAAACATACTGTACTCATTTTCCAGTCTATGTAGTCTAGGCAGTGATGAGTAAGCTGTATTTTTGCGTATATCGTATAAAATAAGTCATTAGAAAGCGTTAACAATCTAATTCTGAGACATACTTTAGAGAATACATAGACTTGAACCATTTACACTAATATTTATTTGAAAAATATTTTGTGTAAAGCTTAGATAGCTACGAAATAGTCACATTACAAAATGTAATAAATATTCATGTCATGCAAGTCACATGGCTTTTTGTAGTATCTACCGAACAGTGCGTTTTTAACAACGGCAACGGTTTTGTTTGCAATTAATCACAATTTCACATTTCCACATTGACATTCAACCCTTCTGCACGCTTCATTGCACCCTCCCGTGCCCTTTGGTAAAATAAATAACAAAAAACATTGACAGTTGCGCACACGTAACCCGTGTACTTCCGGTGTACAAACTGGTGCAACTCTGCACCAGATACTACGTGGATGTATCTGGCAAGCAGGGGATGTGAAAGGTTTCCATCGCGAGCGGACTGCGTATGCCATCGTGCGGTGACCACCTTCATTTCCCATTGAAATATGTTGTCCGATTAAAAATCGAAAATATTTTACAAACTTGGTGTATTTATGTAAATTTGCTGATATATTCAGCAATTTATTACAATTTGTAATTGTATGAAGCACCTTTTGAAAATAATTAAATATCTTGTATATTATATCCTATAAATATATTGTGACGGAATGGTAAGAAGAAGGAATAACAAACAGAATCCCTTGTAATATGTCACAACACTATTGCAGGATCTAGAATGGTCAACAATTGTCTACACTATAACAGCCTAGATGCGAGAACCTTCTCCTAAATACTAAATAATCTTTGGGGGTTTGGAGATGGTTAGAGCAGTTGCTTTTTCGGGTCACCAACGTCATACGACGGAAAAGCTCCAAAAGTGTGGAATATTTGATGATTTATTATCTCTATAAAACAAGTACAATATAAACATGAGTATGATTAGACAATAATAGATACTCTAAGGGCCATAGCCTCCGGCCACCCGCCGGAGGTCTACAAAGGACTGACATGCCCGCCTAGGGCGTGTGCCTATTTTTATATAATTTACGAACAAAGGAGTCTTGAAGTGCGGCGGTGTGTGTGAAGAAATCATCAAAAATGCTGATGGTGCTATGACATACCGGCCGCGCGTGTCTTGCTCGTGCCCCGATTTTCTTAAGTGGCATTTTTTCCACTGTGTGTGTGTTTGTGTGTGTGGCCTAGATTGGTGGTTTTCCGTATTGTGGTATAAATTCCACAAATCGAAAACGAAAATACAAGCATACGGACATAAATACCGGGACTATGCCACGTCACGGGTAGTGTTTTGACAGTTTGCTCGATGCAAAATCTGCCGCAAGGCGATGGCCAGGGTGGCCAGTTGTGAGATAATTGAAGTGATAAATAAAGCTATAATTGAGCGGAGTATCCAAGTGGCGAAATAAACCAGTGCGATTTATGTGTGCGTAAATTGAATATTCCACGAGCAATAAATAATTGTGACTCAGCAAAAAATAATATATATAAATATATAATAATACGATAAATAATAAATAAATAAAGTGTTCATAAATGAAGTGCTATATTACAAAATAGTGTAGATTGAGGAATAACGTTAGATTTAATTAAGTGTTGTCGTATATTATAAGTTGTACATTGATTTAGTAATTAAACATTAAACATAAATCGTTAATTAATTTCCCGTGTTTCCATTTGCCCTGCTCCTAGCCACCCAATGTGACAATAAATTAGAAAATTAACAATTATTTATACCCTTACTAATTAAATGATTATTTTTAACTTCTTCAATGATAGCAAAGAAAATTTGTTGTTACATTATTTTTATGAATAAAGAGGGAAGAGAACGGAGGAGAAGAGGAGAGATATTTATTAAGAATATTCTTAGGTTTCTACAGCCGTTCAGAATCTTCTAATTTGTGTTTTCGAGGCTATTTTTCTGTGTTTTTACGACCTCTCTGGTTGATATCTTAATTGATTATAATATGAGCCCTAACGATGGACCCTGCAATGGGATCTGAAACGTCGGTCAGAAAGGTCGTCAGAATATGGCAAAGTAACCCAAAAAATACAAACCAGAAGGATAATTATTAATTTATATAGATTATAGAAATCTCACAGACACGAAGCTATTTATATGAGATAAGGGTATGGATGTCTCTATAGGGTAGCCCAGAGCTTACGACCTGTGTGAGCTGGCTTGAATGATCACTTTTCACAATGCAACGTTCACCAATACCACTTTAGAAAATCCATTATCATTTTTTTAAATTCAGTATTTACATTAACAAAATCAGTTTCTTTCGTATGTACGAATGGACACATTTATGATCTTTTCTATGACAAAGTATATGAAGATTTTGCAGCTGGTAATAATATCCCTATATTCCTAAAGTGGAATATTAAGCAATATTCTTTTGAATGTTTGTATAATATTCTTCCGAATAATTTCACCTATTCACTAGAAATACGCCTGAAAATCATAATTTTCAATTTTTTAAATGCTTTAAAAATATATTTAATCTTTTCTTTCCCAACCCAAAAGTCCCAAAAATCTCTTGGCAAGTGCTATAGTACGTCTATACTTTTAAATTGAAACTGAATCATTGTATTCGTGAAGTGTGTTCGTATCGTGCAGTGATAAGTGATAAGTGAACGTTCATTTGTGGACTCATCAGAGGAGCAATCGAGCGTCTCTCACGACCATCTCCAGTGCCAGCCGTGGTCGGGGACTTCTCAGGACCTGCACCGGATGAAAGGGCGCCATTTACCAGGTGAGTCGACAACCCCTATGTTCCATGATCCCTGAAGAAGTAAGTCCTTCATACTTACCCATCCCGTCTTTCTACTTCGGTTATTTGCATCGGATACAAGCATTGGTTGTTTTTTTGTTTGTTTTTCACTACAGATCGCAGAAGAAGCATAGATACTCATGCAGCGCGACGAGAAGTCTGCACAAACTGTGTCATCGTCTCAGGGGTGTAATAGAGACCAAAATAGAATATTTATTGCTTAAATGGAAAGATAATTTTAGGATTTTTTTTGAGGTTTGTTTTTCGAATTGGCACCACTTTTTCTGCAACAGCCAATTTGACAGTTGACAGCAGATTTTTTCTCGGTTTGGTTTACCATTTTATCATGAATCAACGTACGCCAAAACAAAACTCGCTAATTTATTTTAAAAATGGTTGAATCGTTATCGTATTAAATACTCATTCCATTAAATTATCTTTCCGCTTTAGCCAACACCATGGCCATTGCCATATTTTTAATGTGTTTTATTTCATGTTAATATCCTATAACTCTAAAAAACACCCTGAATGGTGTATGAATTTACTTATTATTCAAACCGTAATTATTTTGGAGGAATTTCGCTATTCGAATCCACATATTGACAACTTTTGATGTACCTTTATGCGATATAATATACCTGCATATCACGTAAGTACTATATTGAGATAGGTGTGGAATAGGTACAATCTATTTTTGTTTATTTTTTTGAATCTAAGAGAGCTTGTGGCAATTGTATGATAACTATAAAATTTTCAACTGTATGCTCAGCCCATTATAGAAGGTTACTTACTTACTTACCATCAAGCCGTTTCCCCGTGGGGGTAGGCGGAGGGGATAGAGCGCCACACTCTTCTGTCCTGACATACAACTCTCGCCTCATCTACATTCATACATCTTCGCATGCAAGCTCGCCGGTTGTTGAGGCTTCTAACGGGACCATCTTCCAGTATCTGGTTGATCTGGTCATGCCACGTCTTCTGCGGTCGCCCTCTCTTTCTGGCGCCATCAACACTTGCATTATATATCTTTCTTACCATTGTTTCCTCATTCATTCGCTCAACATGCCCAAACCATCTGAGCGACCCTTTTTTAATTCTGTTAATTATGCTAAGAGCAGCTTTACATTCATTCCTAATATCTGCATTCTTTACTCTATCATAAATTGATTTGCCACACATACGTCTGAGGGATCTCATCTCCACTGCATTCAATCTACTTTCGTTCCTCTTCTGCCAGCTCCAGGTTATAGAAGGTTTTTCAAGTAATATCATTCAACATTTACTTACTTCATTCAGGAGCGTAAGTTGATACAGCGAACCCTTTAGTTCTGTCTTCGGGTGAAATAAAAATAGAAATGTAACAAAATTACTTCAAATTTAGTGAGAATACAGATACAACATTGTAGCCGGAGACGGATGGCCACCCCACCCTGACACCCCTGTACCTGCCACTCACTTAAGCGTGAAATGTACACCGAGGGTGTTACCCCCGCGATCTCTCTGCTAGCCTGATACCCCGCCTGATACCGCGGATATTATTAAATGTACGGTTTGCGTAATGGAGAGTTGTATCGTATATCAAATGACATTAGGGAGGTCTTGATATTTTGAGCGGTTTTAAATTATAAGAAAATCTGATTGAAAAATATATTTAAATGATACAAAAATATTTATCTTCCCGATCGTATATGATTTTCAACGTGTTTACTGAATTCCCTTGTACGGAAATACTTATTTATGAATATAATTTGTGCCGATGTAGCATTTTCCACCCGTACGTGTTCGTCTTAACAGGGCTTCTTCATATGGAGTCTTTACGTGGTTAATGTAAATCCATTTCAGTCTTCCTATTTATCTTTTACCTTCAGTTCATCGGGTTCTTCGTAAGGTAGCTGTAACAATCTTCCGTTTCCAAATATGTTGAATAGAATCCAATCCTTATATTTTCACAATTTTAATATTTATTAATGATTCTCAGTAAAGACGGCATTCAGGTGTGAAAATATACGTACTTTTATAAAAGGCGTAAGGTTGTATTTAGCAAAAAATTAGTAAAATTTTCGAAAGATAATATATACGGATAAATAAATCTGATAAAAAAATCGATGATTCTATTCGCACCGTACGGATGCAGACAAACTTTGAGCCAAATCATTTAACATCATAAAATTTGGAAAAAAAATGTTTTACTAATACTAATCTTTTTAGTAAAGCCTTTTTTCCGAATTATAATATTCAATTCAATTCAATTCAATTTATTTATTTTCAATATAACATTTACATAACAAACATATGTTTAATTCGTAAATATTATTAACAAGTCAGAAAATATACAAACAACAAAATATCAAACGTATATAAATTCATTTATATCAAATGTGTATATATGATATTGTATATTAAATCGATATTGTTTTTAGTAAATTTACCTTAATTATACACTTTTTTTTTTTTAGTGGATAAATTTATGTAATATTGAAGAATGTTTCGTGATCGGTGCTTAAATATAAAAGAAAAATAAATAAGAAAAATAAAAAAGACTCAAATAAGATATATGTATATCCTAAGATAAGAAACACTACGTTTAAGAAATATGAAATATGAATATATATATGTATACATAGTGGTGTAGCGGGTTTTAATTAATCAAATAGATGCGGTTTTATCGAAATTTGTTAGGAGAGACAATCGTTCATTCGCGCGAATTATAATGTAACGAGATGCTGGAGATTTGGCCGGTGGATGAACAAAGAAATAGACACGAATATTGCAGTAAATATGAACAACAAATAAGGAGAAATCCTACCTTTTCAATTCTGGATGTTGGATAAGAAATGGAAATGCCTCTTTCTTCCTTTTAATTTTAATCTTCCAAATAAAGATTCTTGGTCCAACTGCAACTCGAGATGACACAATCCACGGCTGCCGTATATTCCAATACAAGTGCTTATGCGGGTTATAAGATAATATTTTCTGAACAATGGTCCAAAAAACGAACTTTTAAGAGATGCGGTACAACGCGGTTTCTTCACTCAAGTCAGGCAATAAAAACAGGTAACAGGTGATAATGCGGTAGGAATTAAAAATGCGATCGAGTCCATACAGGACCAGAGATGTCGCTAGGCGTATTGAAAAAAGGCGGAGGATGGAGTGGGAATGAATTAGAGATAAAGATAGGAATATAGGGATAGGATTGGTAGGCCTTCATCTTACTGAAGCTCCATTCACCACAATCATCGCCTCCATTTCTCCATATTTAACACTGGCCAAACCATCCTCCCCACCTTGGAAGCTTGAGCTTTCAAACAACAAAATAAAATAAAAAATAATAAGAACAATGAAAATAAATATGTGTTTGAATACATGGCTTCACATGCGTAAAATAAAATAAAATAAAAATATCATAATATTCATTCAAAGCACATTGCTTTGCTAATAAACCTAATACTAATCTAAACTATATTTCCTATACAATTAAAATTGTGTAGGGAGAGGACAGAGCCGTACTACTGGCCTTTTGAACATTCCGGACGCAGTTCTCACGACTGCGACCCGGATGACGCCATCAGGTCCAGGAAACACCTCCTCAATCTTACCCAATGGCCACCGCAATGGTGGCACATCATCCAAATGTATAAGCACAACTGTGCCCACTCGCACAGGATTTTCTGACGAACACCATTGTTGTCTTGCTTGTAAGGTGTGTAAATACTCCAACCTCCATTTCTTCCAAAAAGATTGAACTAGGTTGTCCAATAAATGTTTACGCGTTAATAAATTGGGACACGTAGTTAATACATCTTCTGCAGGAAGAAATTGTAGAGGGGTTGTCATCAGAAAATGAGCGGGTGTCAGAATTTCTAGACTAGGATCTTCTGACATTAAACCCAACGGGCGGCAATTCATTATTGCTTCGATTTGCGTAAGTACCGTCATTAATTCCTCATATGTCAGCAATTGCTTTCCAATCACTCTATATAAGTGCGCTTTAAGTGACTTTATTTGGGACTTCCAACAACCCCCAAAATGAGGTGCATTGGGTTGAATCATTTTCCACGTAATTCTTTTCTTGAGCAATTCATCCCTTAATGCGGTTTGCAAAGTGTCGGACATCACGTTACTATATATTTCGTTTAATCGTGCCTTTGCACCAACGAAATTTGTCCCATTATCAGAATACATACATGACACAGGCCCTCGTCGCGAGAGGAAACGTTTAAAAGCGGCTAAAAAACTATCTGTTGAAAGATCATAGACAAGTTCGACATGAACAGCTCTCGTAGAAAGACAGCTAAAGAGGCATATATAAGCTTTCTGAGAACGTTGACCTCGACGTCTAGTTAATGTAATGTTAATCGGGCCGGCGAAGTCTACACCGGTGTGTATAAAAGCTTTAGTAACCTCTTGAACTCTGTACGAAGGCAAATCTGCCATTTTAGGGAGCGGACCTTTCGGTTTTATACGGAAACAAGCATTACATTTTCTTATTCTTGTTCTAATAACATTACGAGCGGAAATTATCCAATATTTTTGTTTAATTAGGGAATTCAATAAATTTGCCCCAGTGTGGCAATTTTGTTTATGATAATGATCAATTAAAAGATTAACTAAATGATCCGATTTTGGTAAAAGTACAGGGTGCCTTGCATCAAATGGCAAATCTGAATTTGATAACCTGCCTCCTATGCGGATAAGATCATGGTTGTCTACAAATAAATCAAGCCTTTTATAAGGTACAGGGAGAGAATTTCCCTTTAAAAGGGCGGAGTACTCTTGCGCAATATAATGCTGTTGAACAGAAAACAATAAGTAACGTTCTGCTAGATTCAAATGATTAACTTCCATATATTTTGAATGCGGTAATTTTCGCGCAAAGCGTAATACATATACTACTGCGTGAAGCAATTTGTTCCAAGAGGAAACTCGAAGGACCAGCGGGTATAAAACAGGCGGTTGTTTTAAGATTGAAGACAAAAATTTCGAATTAAACTCGGGAATTTCTGAAGATGCGGAAGGAACAAATGGTTTTATAGGCCACGAATCGGGTTGTTTATTCAACCAACTAGGTCCGTGCCACCATAGATCATGTACTAGCAGTTGCGAAGGCAAAATACCTCGAGATAAACAATCGCTAGGATTTTCTATCCCGGGTATGTGATAAAAATGTTCGCAATCAAGATTTTCCTGAATTTTAGCTACTCGATTGGATACAAATATGGACCATCTATGTGGAGACGATTTGATCCAACATAAGGCAATCATTGAATCGCTAAATGCGTATATGTTATTTACAGAGTAAAGCGGGTTAAAAGAATCATATACAAATCTAACTAATTTAGAAAGTAATAAGGCTGCGCACAGCTCTAAGCGAGCTAATGATACAATCTTTAACGGGGCGACCTGTGATTTGGAACATACCAAATTGATAGATGTGTTACCTTGAGCATCCGTAACGTGTAAATAAACAACACAGCCATATGCTTTTAAGCTTGCGTCACAAAAGGCGACTATATTTACCGTACAACCTGAAGCTACATTTAAGTGACGAGGGATTTTTAAATTTGATAACAAAGGCAATTCTTTAATCAAATTTTGGTAAGCAGTTATTATGTCATCAGGAGGTAACTCATCCCAATCTATATTGGCATTCCATAGTGATTTGATAAGTAGTTTCGCATATAAAATTACTGGAGACACCATACCTAAAATATCAAATAATCTTGCTACAACTGACAAGATGTTTCTCTTAGAACATTGCTCGATACATGGAGATGTTTTAAAGGAAAATACATCTTCTTCTGGAAGCCACATCAATCCTAAAATTTTAAGATCAGTATTAGTGTCCGTAAAATTTACTGGATCACAATTCTGAGGTGGTAATTCCGCTAGAAGCTCCTTTGAATTGCTTGAAAATTTAACCAATTCGAAGTCCCCAGCTGCGAAAAATGAAATTAATTCTTTTACTAGCTTGATTGCCTCTTTTTCCCCAGAACTAGCAGGGACCGACTTTACTAAGTCGTCCATATAAAAATCGGATGTAGCAACAATTGCGGCGTTGGGAAAAGATTGCTGTTCATCGGAAGCAAGTTCACGTATGGTACGCATTGCCAGATACGGACTTGCCTTCAATCCAAATGGAACAGAATTAAATTGAAAGGTGCGAATTTCTTCATCAGTATTGAAGCGATATAATATCCTTTGATATTTTTGGTGCTCTTCCGTAACCCCTATTCTCAAATACATTTGTCGTATATCCGCTGTTATTGCCACGGCGAAAAGACGAAACCTAAGTAGAAGCAAAAACAGATCTTTTTGCATATTAGATCCTACGAATAAAATATCATTAAGCGATAAACCAGAATGGGATTTTGCACTAGCGTCTAACACTATCCTAATCTTTGAAGTAGCTTTATCTTGGCGGATAATTGCGTGATGTGGTATATAATATCCATCCTCCACAGGAGATAGAATTTCACGCAAATAATTATTATTTAAATAATCTTTAAT
>JADDOH010013971.1:0-11569 GCA_016648135.1 Agrypnia vestita
CAACACCGCTTCTGTTCGATCTGGTCAAAATAATTTAAATAAAAATAAGACTTACAAATCTTTCTTGACTAAAAGTACTGGAAATAATTGCTTATTATGTTTGAGAGAAGATCATAAACATTTGTACGAATGTCCAAAGTACAAAGGCATGCCGATCACGCTTTAATTTCCTAAAGACCAAAAATGGTTGTATTAACTGTCTAAGTTACTCGCACATTATAAAAAATTGCAAATCAACGCGTAATTGCAAAAAATGCAATAAACGACATAATACGCTTCTTCATTTTGAAGATAATAATCGAGATGATGCGCATCCAGTAGCATCTATATCACTGGTTACCGCGCGAAACCAGTCAAAATCTTATTCGCCTAGTGCTAATATTTTATTGTCGACGGCCCAAGTATTAGCTTACAAAAATCAAAATGAAAAACGGTTAATACGATGTCTAATTGATAGTGCATCGCAAAATCATTTGCTCACAGTAGCGTGCTGTGATGAGTTAAATTTAAAAATCTCGCCGCTTTACAATGCGGTCCTCAAGGGTGTAGGCAATAGCTCGCGTCCAATAAAAGGATACACTAATTTCATCATACAATCACGAGTAAATTCACAGACTTATAATATCCAGGCTTTGGTTGTTGACAAAATCACCAATAACCTACCTGTGCAATACATTGACACGGCAAATCTGACTTATTTAAAAAATGTTCAACTCGCTGACACGGATTGGAATATACCGAAGCCGATCGATTTAGTTTTAGGTGCAGAATTATTCCCGTATCTTATATTAGGTGGTCGAATAAACGCACCCTCTCCCGCTCCGCCGTTGTTAGAAACGACTTTAGGCTACATCATAATGGGCGAGATGTCTATGGAAAATCCCAAAAAGGAAGATTCTACTTTAACTCTTCTATCTCTAAATGATGGTGATTTACAGACTTCTCTGCAAAGTTTTTGGCATCTAGAAGAGATTCCAACTAGGCAGTTCCTGAGCCCCGAGGAGACGACCTGCGAAAGGTTATACAGCGCATCTGTAAATAGAGATGAGGCTGGACGTTACTCGGTCGCATTACCTTTTCGTGGAGATTCAAAGGAATTAGGTAATTCACGAAATACTGCGTATCGCCGACTTATCGCTCTAGAGAAGAAATTCAAACAAGAACCAAAACTTCGTGAAAATTATAATAACGTAGTAAACGAATACATTGAAAAGGAGTATTTAACTGAGATTACCGCAATCGATGTCTCAAACCAGGGTTATTACATACCGCATCATGCCGTCACACGCCCAGATAAGCCAATGCCGCGAATTGTACTCGACGCAAGTTCAAAAACCCATACTGGGAAATCATTGAATGATGTATTATATGCTGGGCCTAACAACTTACAAGCAAACCTTTTCTCTCTTTTACTTGAGTTCCGGTTATTCCCTGTAGCTATGACCGCGGACATAAAGCAGATGTATTTACAAATTGGTACATTTCAAAATGATCGTAAATATTTAAAGATATTATTTCGTTTTAGCGACTATAGCAACGAGACGATCAGAGTATTTCAATTCAACCGCCTTCCATTTGGCCTCAAACCTAGTCCGTATTTAGCTTTGCGTACTATTCGTCAGCTAGCATCAGACATGCGCTTTCAGTACCCTGATGCCGCTGCAGTCGCCGAGTCTAAACTTTACATGGATGACTTGGTGCATTCAATGCCTGACGACGAATCGGCCATCCGCACCTCTCGAGAGTTAATCTCGTTATTCAAATCAGGATCCTTTGAATTAATTAAATGGTCGAGTAATTCTTTGGCATTACTCAATGACCTCCCGCATTCTCATCGAAGTTCAGTGGATTTCACAAATGAGAACAACAGTACTAAAGTTCTCGGTTTATCTTGGGAACCCGCTGAGGACAATTTCTTCTTAACAACTCTGCAGGTCCAAGAGACATGTACAAAGCGAAGCATACTTTCATTAGTGGCTCGTTTGTTTGATGTTCTAGGCATCGTGGCCCCAGTAATCCTGTATGCCAAATTGCTCATTAAGGAGCTCTGGTTGTGCGATATTGGTTGGGATGATGTACCTCCTGAGAGCATCATTCAACGCTTCACTGCACTTACGAGTGAATTTCACTTGCTCTCGACTTTGAGAATTCCGCGCCATATTGGTGTTCTAAAGGACAGTACAGTTTGCATCGTCGCCTTCTGCGATGCGAGTATGAAAGGTTATGGTTGTGTCATTTATTTGCACTCCACAGATTTAACCGGGAACGTATCAGTCAGGTTATTGTGTTCCAAGTCTAAGGTTTCACCAACAAAGATAATTCACTCGCTCGTTTGGAGTTATGCGCTGCCCTTTTGATGTCGAAGTTAATAAAGACTGTTCGGGATATTTATAGTTCACGCATCACCATCGCAGGAACATATGCATTCTCGGACGCTACAATTGCCTTGTCATGGATCCACTCTTCCCCGCATAGATGGTCCGTATTTGTGAGCAACCGCGTAGCTCAATGCCAGGAAAATGTACAACCCCAAGATTTCTATCATATCGCAGGCATTGAGAATCCTAGTGATTGTCTATCTAGGGGCATGTTACCATCTCAATTGGTAACCCATGACTTGTGGTGGAACGGGCCTGTATGGCTACGTTCTGTCATTTCAAGTTGGCCTATCCAACCATTCTTACCTACAAAATATGAGGTACTCCCGGAATTTAAATCCACAACTTTGATTACCGCTAAGATTGTACCTTGTAGTTTTTACGAATTAGCTCAAAATATCTCTCGTTGGGATAAACTTCTGCGCATCATCGTATACTGCCTCCGTTTTATGAAAAGATTACCTCGTTCCCCAGCAATTGGAGTCGCTGACTTACTTGCTGCTGAAAACACGGCTATTCGTGCCGTTCAAAATGTTCATTTTGCTAAGGAAATGGCGGATCTAAAAGGAGGAAAAGGCTATTCTAAAAGGTTAAAACGTCTTAGTCCTTTCATAGATGAGGATGGTATTTTGCGGATTGAAGGAAGATTATCCAATTCAGGTCTTCCTTTCGAGGCAAAACATCCTGCTCTGCTCCCAAAACATGACCACGTAGTCGCCCTTATAATAGATCACCATCACCAATTGCATCTTCACACTGGGCCAGGATTACTTTCATCAATCCTTCGTCAACGCTTTTGGATTCTTTCCGGAAGAAGCGTTATTAGATGGAGAGTGAGAAAATGTAATAAATGCTTTCGCGTTTCTCCTCTACATCCCACGCCTAAAATGGCTAATTTGCCAGCCTGCCGAATTCAGGAAGCAAAGGCTTTTACACACACAGGGGTAGATTATGCTGGTCCGCTAAATATAACACTCCAACGCAAGCGTGGACAAAGGTCGCAAAAGGCCTACATCTGTATTTTTGTCTGCTTGACAACGAAAGCTGTTCATATCGAACTAGCATCAGATTTATCCTCGGACATCTTCCTAGCTGCATTCAAACGTTTTATAGCACGTCGAGGACCCGTATCTTGTCTGTATTCCGACAACGGCTCGAACTTCATAGGTGCCAAGGCACAGTTAGATGAATTTTATAAATTAATCTTGTCCTCGGACTATCAAAACGCTATAAAGGATGAGCTTATTAAACGACGCATTTGTTGGAAATTAATTCCACCGCATAGCCCGCACTTTGGAGGGATCTGGGAAAGCAATATAAAATGTTTTAAAACACATCTATACCGCGTAATCGGAAGTCAGTTGTTGACTTACGAGGAACTCTTCACAGTTCTTACACAGATCGAAGCGTTGCTCAATTCCCGGCCACTTTGTGTTATGTCTGAGGATCCGTATCCTGAGGCGCTGACACCAGCACATTTTTTAATGTCATCACCACTCCAGTATCTTCCGGTATCGGACATTGCTGACGATACGCGGAGTCTTTGTACACGCAAACAACTACTAGATAACTTAGTTAGGTCATATTGGAAAAAATGGCATCTAGAGTATTTACACACTCTACAAGTCCGACAAAAATGGTGTACTCCAGATAATCCCGTCACCGTCGGTAAAGTCGTGCTAGTGGGTCAGGATAACGCACCACCGCTTAGCTGGCCTTTAGGAGTAATCTCTCAAATATATCCAGGTTCAGATAGTGTAGTGAGAGTTGCTCTAGTGAAAACTGAATCCGGTTTTTTCAAGCGACCAGTGGTGAAACTTTATCCTCTCCCGACCCAATAAATAGCTCTTAGTTATATATTATTTTTATTTATTTTTTTCACGCCTCTTAGTGTACAATAGCTCTTAGTTATGTATTATTTTATTTTATTTTCATTCACGCCTCTTTGTTATTGTTCGATGTATTAATTACTTATATCGCAGCATTTACGTGCTTTTCTTATTTGCGTTTCATAATTTACCGCTGAATATGTCAGATTGACACATTTTTAATTTACTCATATATTATATATCGGGACTGATATTACGCTGTCTATCTTTTTTCTATATCATAATTTAGTCGTTATTGCGATAAGGAAGTTGCATCATGCGTTCGGATGATTTTTTATTAATTTTGAAAGCTCTGTGAGCTTCCAAGGCGGGGAGCATGGTCGGGCCATATGTATATTTGGAATATATAGCGAACGCCTTTCATTGAGAAATTAGGCAAGCCGCGTTACCTGTCTCCGCCAATGACGCGAGACCCAGCAGGGCCGGCAGTAGTACATATTGGACCGCCGCTGTGAGTACATACTCGTTCGCCATCGCCGCCGTGTGACATTTTTTACGCACGTTCCGCAATAACCTCAATTTGTCGTTCGATCTTAAAACCGCCTTTTCAAATCCGTTCTTCGCAGTGGATTTGTTTACATTATTGGTGAAGACGGCCACCCGCATCTACAGTCCACTCAATCGCATTTCATCAGGTCGCAGTTCAATAAATCGAAGATAACCAGGAGGTAAGTGTCTTGCATGTTTTCTCAGTTACGGGCCTTTCGCTACGTATTGGACATCTTGCTTGCCCCTTGGAAGTTTCCGTATAGTTGGACGCTCAAAGCGCACCATTTAAACCATAACCTAACCGCCTCACCACAAGGCTTGACCTCAAAAGTTACGGCAGAACCGTAGTGACAAACCTGTCGGTGGTTGAAATTAATTTCCCACTAAAGTATCACTGTTACAAAAATATTAAATGCCAAATATAAAGCTAAATCAATGCTCAGTCTAAGCTCATCCGCCTCAATTAAATGAAATTCTCAGCTCTCACGATATCAAAATTCTCAAATCACGATATTCTCTCCGCGAATCTTACACGACGAAAAGAACGCACCATGTGGAAATCTAATTTCCTTCGGTTACATAATATGAGAAAAATAATCAAAAAACACAAGTCCGTGTGTAACAACATCAGTTACCAATGTAATAATATTCGGCACTAACGCTATCAAGGCGCTACGCTAGATGACACTGTGGCCGGAACGATGCTTAGGAAACTATCGCCACCAGATACTGTTTACACGCTTACACAAACATACTGCGATTTCGCAATCATTTTATTTGTTGTAAGAGTGGCAATTTGTTAAAAAAAAAATTAAGAAAATTAAGTAGAAATTCCGAAATACGAAATTATTTCAATTTCAATTTTCAATTTCAATTTTTATTTATTACATAATATGTACATAACAAACTCTATGTTCAATGCATACATATTATGAATTTATATCTAAAAATATACATATACATACACACCCATATACACACATGCATACATACATATACATATATAGGTCATTTAGATTAAGAGGATTAAAAAAATATTTTGTTTACATTTCAGATCATATTGCAATATCACACAATAAGAATCAAAGTGATTTTAGAAAGCTTACAAATAATGACGTTTAGACAAATAATTAAATTTAAAGTACTTCTATTTATATATAAAATTATTGATGGACGCAATAATACCTTTGAATTATTAAGAAAAAAAACAACAAGAACATGACCATCGTACAAGAAGGAAAGATGAAATAAAATTACCATTCCGAAAGAAAAAAAGATCGCAAACTTTTATGATATACAGTGGGATGAAATTATTTACGAAACTACCAGGGGATATTAGGGAAGAAAATAATATAACGACTTTGAAGAAAGAAATAAAAAAAAATACGTGAAACTTACTTTTGATTAAAAATTTAACATACTCACTCTTATGCTTATATATTAGGAAATTTAAAAATTATTATATTACCTTCATTAAGAATAAAATAATAAAAAATCATTTTTTCTTATTAGAAATAATTGATGTAATGCAGAAATTCAAACATAAAAAGTATGTCAACTGTGATGCGTTATAGCTGAATATGTATCAGACATCAAAATCATAAACGTTATTAAGTTATAACAACATAAATGTTATTAAGTTTTACACTGAAGATTCCACACCAGAAAAATGTATTATTTAAGAACAATTGCACAGATTCAGTAAAATATGTGTCCGAGAGAATAGAAACAGTATCTGAAGCTAGCCAAACTCTATTTCTGCAATTTTTAGCACCTTCCATGAGAGCCGCCTCACCAGGTGTCACAACTCCGGTGAATAAAAGTGGTCTCTCAAAGTTTAAATGTCCCGTGACAATTGTTGGTTGTACGAGTTTTCGTGTATTTCTCTGTGCAGGTTTACATGAAAAGTGCTCTATTTCATAGATTTAAGAACATGCACTGCATATGCGTTGCACTTTTTGCTTGGATTTCATATACTACACTATGTTAACAATAGAAATTAAAAATTTGAAAAATAATTATTTATTTGAAAAGGTCTAAAATAATGTCAATACAATAAAATTATTACTTTGGGTAGGGATTTTAACCTCAAGACAGCATTACATCACAAATGGTATGGAATTTCCAATATTTTAAAAATCTATTAATCTGAAGCTAACATTTCAAACCAACCTAATTAACTGGCCGTACACCCGTGAAAAATTACGGGACATAATAATTTCAAGATTTTGAAGCTGACCGAAGCTGTCCGAATCCCTTGTAATATGTCACAACACTACCGAAGGATCGATAATATTCGAGAAACGCCTGAAACAACCTGGAAGCGACGGGAACCTTCCCCTGATATAAGGAAAGGAATAAATTAATCTAGGAGGTTCGAAACCAACGTATTCACGTCTAAATAGTGCGGGTTTAGGCCGCGCAGAAAGTTGGTTTTGACAGATCGTTCGGTGCGAAGTTTGTCGCAAGACGACGGCTAGGTACGCCCAAACGTGAATTTCGTAGTGATAGACACCAGCGAAATAATCGGGTGAGTACTTACCGATAGTGGCGAAATAAATAAGTATTGTTTATTTCAAATATTCTTTATTGCGAAATAAATAATTTCTTCTATGTGCGAAAAGTTATGTGACCTTGTGAATTTATTAAAATAATTAATCTCTAATTTATAAATCGCTGATTAATTTCCAGTGTTTTCATTTGTTTCCTACAGCCACGATCCGTGACAATATAATAAAATATCTATATAAAAATGTCAAGACCGAGTTATTTGGTGGGCGACCCTTGAATGTTGCCTGAGGCGTTGCGTGTTGCGAGCTGATTTTAGTGAAATTACATTTAAATTTATTTATAATACTATACATAATTAAAAAAAAATTGAATATGACCATTTTGTTAAAAACTTAACTGAAAACGATATAATATAATTTCAAAGTTTTTTTTTTTTATTACATACAAAGTATATTCACAGTATACCCAGAACAGTAGTTTATCTCCGGCCTGACGGCGAGTTATGAGCCTACTCTTGCGTTGACGCTAGGGTTGTCACTTTATTTTTACTCATATTCTTTTCACTCGTAGCGTCTGAGATTCCGACGCATAAGGTAGACACTAAACCCGAAAATTAGAAAAGAAGTATGGGTTACTTTTTTCACAAATGAAATCATTACAAAAAATTTATTACTACCCACGGCGGCCTGATAACGTCACGGAATATTTAAAATTTGAATTACTCCGTCGGAAGGTATAATAGGTATGTACTTCACTACGAATTTCAAAAATTTATGACAATTGGTTCACAGATGACAGCACACTTCGGTTTTTTGGAAGAAATCAAATAATAAAGAGATATTTTTAGAGATTTTTGACATAGATATTTGTCTAGACATGTTTCATTTTCAGTCAATCAATTATTTAATTACATGATGGTAAACTTAATTTACAAAGAAAGGGAGTTAGTTTTTTTAGTTAAATATTTGTGTATTAAGTGTATTATGAGCAGCACTGAATTTTTATATATATACGCATATTTTTTTATATTATCATAATGAAATGTTTTACTCATTAAAAAAATGAGGTATAAATAAAAGGGCTTTTAATTTTTATATATGTACATGGCATTTATTAAAAACTTATAAATTTGAAACTGAATTTTTTTTCTTCGGTTTCTGCTTATTCGTAACGCTTTATTGTTAGCAGACAAAGTAAAATAAATTCTCATTCTGATACACAACTTTTTCAAAAAGCTTTTAGGGAAGCATGGGCAGAGGGCATTTTATCTGGCTTACCAGATTTACCAATAAACCGTTAATGAAGGCCTCAGGCCTAACCCCTGAGATCCTAGACTGGTCCGAGACCAAATTAAGACTACCAACTATGTGGAAGATCTATCAAAAGTGCGATCAATTTCATTAAAATATGATTTAATTTAATAAGCCGAGCTTAATAATCATTATATGCAAAGGATTCATTCGACCATATTTAGCCCGGTTTTCTAGTACCTCATAAATATGTCGTTATCATAATATTATGTTAATATTAGTACAAAAAGTCAGAATGCGCTCGTTTAAGAATGCGATCAGATTATACCCGAAGGCTGTTTGTTCGCGTACTACGTTGCGCAAAGCTTTCGTGCCGCTTTCCGAATGATAATTGAACATTTGCCGCAATCCTAGACGTTCTCTCCGCATTGAACGCTATTGCCGCGAGCGAATACTCCGCGGCAGTCGCATACATCGCTCACTGAAGCGCACGCGAGCCCGGCGCACAGCGAGTCTCGAAGATGGCTCTAATTTATTTAAAACAATGACCGAGAGCGGGATAATCAAAACTTTTAATTTACCGGGCGAATTGTAAACAAAACGCGGGCGGCGCGCGGCGCTGCAATCCACCATTCGGATATATAATTCAGCGATAAAGAAAATTGGTTCTGGGCCTTTATAGTCCGCCGGACTTAGGAGCGCCTCGCGCTCGCGGTGAATATTTAAAGTACACGCTCTCCTCTCCGCCCGCCGCAGATTGGGATCGGAAGCGCCGAGGATATCAAGTATGGCGAGCATTTAGGGTGAGCGCTAAAAAACGCACTCCCGAGGATCTTCTGGTATGCAAATCAGCCCACGAGCGGGATCCCAACAAGAAAGCGGATCGCTGAGAACGTTTCAGACAGAGACGCCTCTAATTGCGAGGCCGCGCCTGCTGCTTGGCGGAAGTCTTCTGTGCGAAGAATAAAATGATACCAGTACCAGCTGCGGTGCGCAGCGTTTGATGCGCAGTTAGCAACGTCTTTGGTTAATCGGTTTACCTATTTCGATTTTTGCAAACTATTCCTTCTTCAATAACAGCAAAATAACTTTGTGGTATAGTTATTAAAAAATAAATTATTAATTTTTTTTTATAAACTATTATTTATTGAACTATCCCCCTGTTTTGGAGCTAATGGTTTCTTCATCGGGATAATATTTTTTAGAATTTCTAAAAATAAAACCATTATTTATTGAACTATCCCTCTGTTTTGGAGCTAATGGTTTCTTCATCGGGATAATATTTTTTAGAATTTCTAAAAATAAAACCATTATTTATTGAACTATCCCCCTGTTTTGGAACTAATGGTTTCTTCATCGGGATAATATTTTTTAGAATTTCTAAAAATAAAACCATTATTTATTGAACTATCCCCCTGTTTTGGAGCTAATGGTTTCTTCATCGGAATAATATTTTTTAGAATTTCTAAAAATAAAACCATTATTTATTGAACTATCCCCCTGTTTTGGAGCTAATGGTTTCTTCATCGGGATAATATTTTTTAGAATTTCTAAAAATAAAACCATTATTTATTGAACTATCCCCCTGTTTTGGAGCTAATGGTTTCTTCATCGGGATAATATTTTTTAGAATTTCTAAAAATAAAACCATTATTTATTGAACTATCCCCCTGTTTTGGAGGTAATGGTTTCTTCATCGGGATAATATTTTTTAGAATTTCTAAAAATAAAACCATTATTTATTGAACTATCCCCCTGTTTTGGAGCTAATGGTTTCTTCATCGGGATAATATTTTTTAGAATTTCTAAAAATAAAACCATTATTTATTGAACTATCCCCCTGTTTTTGAGCTAATGGTTTCTTCATCGGGATAATATTTTTTAGAATTTCTAAAAATAAAACCATTATTTATTGAACTATCCCCCTGTTTTGAGCTAATTGGTTTCTTCATCGGAATTATTTTTAGAATTTCTAAAAATAAAACCATTATTTATTGAACTATCCCCCTGTTTTTGAGCTAATGGTTTCTTCATCGGGATAATATTTTTTAGAATTTCTAAAAATAAAACCATTATTTATTGAACTATCCCCCTGTTTTGGAGCTAATGGTTTCTTCATCGGGATAATATTTTTTAGAATTTCTAAAAATAAAACCATTATTTATTGAACTATCCCCCTGTTTTGGAGCTAATGGTTTCTTCATCGAGATAATATTTTTTAGAATTTCTAAAAATAAAACCATTATTTATTGAACTATCCCCCTATTTTGGAGCTAATGGTTTCTTCATCGGGATAATATTTTTTAGAATTTCTAAAAATAAAACCATTATTTCATTGAACATCCCCTTTTTTTTTTTTTTTTTTTTGGTTTTTTTATTCTTGTGTTTTTTTTCTTTTTTTTTTTTTTTTTTTTGTTTTTTTTTTTTTGGTTTTTTTGGAGCTAATGGTTTTCTTCATCCGGTATATATTTTTTAGAATTTCTAAAATAAAACCTTATTTCGTGAACTAGCCCCTGTTGTGGAGCGAATGGTTTCTTCATCGGAATAATATTTTTTTAGAATTTCTAAAAATAACCCACCTTATTTATTGAACTATTCCCCTGTTTTGGAGTTTTTTTATAATTTTAGCTAATGTTCTTCATCGTGATAATATTTTTTAGATTTCTAAAAATAAAACCATTATTTATTGAACTATCCCCCTGTTTTTGAGCTAATGGTTTCTTCATCGGGATAATATTTTTTAGAATTTCTAAAAATAAAACCATTATTTATTGAACTATCCCCCTGTTTTGGAGCTAATGGTTTCTTCATCGAGATAATATTTTTTAGAATTTCTAAAAATAAAACCATTATTTATTGAACTATCCCCCTATTTTGGAGCTAATGGTTTCTTCATCGGGATAATATTTTTTAGAATTTCTAAAAATTTTTGTTAATCAACTTGTAATCCTAGATTATTTGTTTGTAAAAATACTCCAACCTTTTTAATATGAAAAAATGGTTTGTTTTCAAAAGTTTATACAAAAATTCGGAAAAGTTTTTGCCATTTCAA
>JADDOH010013972.1:0-23262 GCA_016648135.1 Agrypnia vestita
TTGTAATACACAATAAGTAAAGCAGAATAATTATAAAATACAACATTCAAACTCAAATGTTTGTCCAGTCCCATATTTGATTGACAATAGTAAACCAATTTTTTTGATGCATTGAAAATTTGTACAGAGTATAAAACCGAAGTACTACTCAATATGAAATTATTTCAAATTGTTATTTTAAATAAATTAATGAAAATAATTAAGATATGTAATATACAGGATGTCTTGTAGGTAGTAGCAAAAACTTTGGAGGAGCCTTCATTCAATCTTGAATAGGAAATATTATTTCCGCTTTGGGTGAAATGTCAACAATGACATCAAAGTTTTTTTCCCAATATATCTGACCTATCTTTCTTTGTAAAACATTGGAGTATCGTAAAATTAACTTATATAAAATATTAAAAATTCATTCATTTTGATATAAGTCAAATAAAATGAATGAAACTGTGCAGAAATTTTTGAAGTGCTATAGACTATCAAGATAAGAAAGCTTGAGTATCTTAGACATATGAGAAGACCAAAATATAGTCTAAACCAATTCATCATTCAGGGGAAAATAAGTGGTGAAGGAAGGGTAGGAAGATACCGCATTTCATGACTGCATAACTTGAGGGACTGGTACAGGTCTAACTTGACTGAGTTGTTCCATGCACCTTAGAATAGAGCCGTAATCGCTGACCTCCAATAAAGGATGGCACTATAAAAAGAAGAAGACAAAAAATGGGTCAGATATATTGAAAAAAAAATGTAAACCTCGATGTCGCTTATCTCTTCAATTGTTTACATTTCACCCAGTGTAAAGAATATTTTCTATTCAATATTGAATGAAGACTACTTTTTACTACTAGCTACGAGATACCTTGTGTAATCACAAATTTTTATTTATTAATGAAAGATAATTATTATTATTATAATTATTATTGACCAAACTATGACATTGCTAATTCCTAGTATGGAAAAATATTGTTGATTTTTTAGAGTTCATATTTTAAGATTACCACACCTGCGATAATTCTAACTAGCTAAGCTCGCTTTCTTAACTGGTTTGTCCTATTCTACGTGCACAGGATGAGACTTTGATATCTTACCTCAAAAATGTCAGTAAAATTTGGTATGTATCAGTGTTGCGCACCAAACATGTGCAGCGGAGCATTATAGCTCGCTTAATCTCATCCATGTACGCACACCATAAAAGTAAAACTCTGGTTATTAATACCTCTTTAAAATAATTTTTCAAATAATGATTTATTTGCATATTTTTAAGATGGCGCTACGTTGGGGTATTGTCAGTACTGGAAAAATCTCTCACGATTTTGTGAATGCTCTGGGAACTCTCCCTAACTCTGACCACCAGATAGAAGCCGTAGCGGCTCAGGATTTGGTCAGAGCCAAGGAGTTCAGCACACTTCATAAGATACCTAATGCCTACGAGGGATATGACCAGTTAGCCAAGAACTCAAAAATTGGTAATTATATATACATAATAAAATTAACAGGAAATACCAAAATAATTTAAATAAATTACTACAATGACAAGAATAAGTATCAGGGTAAAGCATTTTACATTTTTTGTACATTTTAACATCCCTACAAATATACTTGAAACATAAACAGAATAACTTATATCAACTTGCTTATTTGTCAGACTTAATCAATATTGTACCTACATTGGTTTTTCAAGTATCAGAATATGTTGAAAATTATTTGCTGATGGTGAATAACATTTCTTGGGACCATAATTGATTATTAAAAAACTAACGCATAAAAACCAAGTTTTTATTATACTCCCTTTCTCATTTCTAGTTGAAACAGGTTTCACGCCTTCTCCACGCGTCGCGGGCTCCTTTCTCATTTGTATGGTTTCCAATTTGAAAAATCCGTTAAAATTTCGAAAAATCCAAAATTATACTAAAATAATTTTAAAAATTTAAACGAGAATTTTTTAGATCATTTTTATCGTCACAACGAGTTTGCCTGCAAAGTTTCAGCTCGATTGGATCACGGAAAAAGGGTTAAAAATCGATTTTTCGGTAGACAAGCAGACGCTACGAGTTAAAAGAAAGGGAGTAAAAACATACCCATAAAAACCAAGTTTTTATTATATTCCTTTTCTCATTGAATCAGGTTTCGTGCCTACTCCACTCGTCGGAGTCATTACTCATTTGTATTGATTCCAAATTTAAAAAAACATAAATATTAAAAAATTCAAAATTATACTATAATTATTAAATCTTTTTAAACAAAAATTTTTTAGATCATTTTTATCATCGCCACGAGTCTGTTTGCAAAGTTTCAGCTCGATTGGATCACAGGAAAAGGGTTAAAAATCGATCCAAAATTTTTCCGGCAGATAACAAACTGCTACGAGTTTAAAGAAAAGGAGTAAAAAAGGAAAAAGTGGCTTTCATAAAGTGAACGGACCCTACCTATTATTTCTGTTCCAAATCCTTTTGAATAAGGGGCCATTCAAGTATTACGTAAGCAGCAAAGGGGGGTGGGAGGGTCTTAGCTTTGCTCATTTTTGATGACATGGGGGACGGGGGGGTCTGGGTGGTGATTACGTCAGCAATTTTTATTTACTTTTTCGGAGTTTTCAGCAAAATTTATTAGATTCTGATTTGAACACATATGGCAACCCTACTTGTCTCGAAAGCGAAAAGCATGTTCAGGGATTCCCCAAATAATTGAAATTGCTTACTCGCTCTCACATGATGTTTTATGGTTATGTTAGAAAGAACCAAAGTAGGAAAATTACTGGGCGCGTTATTCATATTTATGTACATTTCATTTTTTTTTTTGTAAAATTTAGTAGATACTGATTTAAACACATATTATGGCAACCCTACTTGTATACAAAATATAAATACCAAATAAAAAATAAGGTATATACCTATAATTACGTAAGCACAGAGGGGGGGGAGTGAGAGCTTTGCTTACTTTTGCTAACAAGGGGGAGAAGGGGGTCAAAAATTAGTAAAATTCTGCTTACGTATTGCTTGAATGACCCCTAAGAGCTACCTACTTAAAATTTACTATTATGTAGGTAAAGTAGAACCTCGTTAATTCCCTCTGAAATTCTAGGGACCAAAAAAAAATCATTTTGAATTATGTGGAAACCCCGTTAATTCTAAATTCAATGTATAAAAATAAATCGTGCCGCGATTGCAAAAATCGTAAAATTCATGAAAAAACCCATATTTTGTGAAAAATGCCAGTATTTTTGCAGATTTTAAGAAATCATTTCGAAAACGAAATATTTATTATGTTAATACAAAATTCGCAACAATTCTATTAGGTACTAAAGTACCCCATATTGATATATTTGTTAATCTTTTTTTTTCAATTTCGTCAATTTTTAAAAAAATATCTGGAATTTCGAATTATCGGAGCTAATCTACTTTCAAATTAACATTTTGGGGGTTGTGATTTTAACTTGTTGAGGGCCGGAAATTTTCTGAATTTTTTGTGATTTTACTTTTTACGAAAAAACCATGAAAACATGCGTATATTAAAAAAAAAAAACACATTCATATTATTTTATCGTAAGTGTCGAAATGCAATGATTTTTTTATCATTTAAGTAAAAAAAATAATCTTTTTTTGAATTTCCATAATGTTGCCAGCGCAACATTTTCTGAAAAATAATATTATTTTTTTATTTGTTTATTAGAAACAACACTACTATTAATAATAATAATCTTCTTCTGTGTGGTATATTTTGTTGCACGGCACGGCACACGACGGGACATCGCACTCATAACACATAAATATGATACACTTTCACACACACACATATTTCAAATAAACGCAACAAAATTGCGTGTATTTTTGTTAATAAATCACTATTAGTATTCAATTGAATCATAAACCAACAAAAACTGACAAATATCGCAAAACATATCGTATATATTTGTATATACGTGTACAAATAAATCGAAAATCGAAAAAAATAAATCGTATTTCCCGCGCACATTGCGCGTGACCTTGACGATGGAATATTTGAATTTCGATTGCACAACACGCGATCGGGGCGCCATCTATAACAATTCTATACGATTTTGACGGCAGAAAAACTTCTGTTTTGATTGTTGATTTAAAATATAATCCGTGATGTTTTTGAGTTGAAAATGGAATGACAGGTCACAACAGGATTTCTCTATTGGGAAAAAATTACGTTTTTCAAATAATTTATTTTGTGCCTGTCACATATATGCGACGCGGCTCCAGGCTCATTAAAAAATGTCGAATTATGGTGAATTTCGAATTATCGGGGTTCAGATTAATGGGGTTTTACTGATACAAAATTAATAATTTCTATATTTAGTTAACATTAGGATGATAGAAGATAAATTTTATCTACCAAAACCATCCTAAGACGCTGCATGGTCGACTAATGATACATCAATTTTAACACGTCAACCAGTTGTCGGCCCCACACTTCTAAGTTAAAAAAAACATATTATCAGTGTGGTAACTAGCGGCCGACCACTGGCTATTAGATTGTAGTGCTATTTTCACTAACATAACACTTAAAATCTTAGTAAATTTTGTGTTATTAACAGCGTGAGAGACAAAAATAAAACAAATATTCGCCGCCAGTAGTCGGCCGCCCCGGCCGACCACTGGATTTTTTAGAAAAAATTGTCCCAGTAACCGGCCGCACGAGTTTCAAACTAAAAATATTGAAAATGTCTTTTATCATTTTAACTCGTAAATTGAGTTCATGTTTTTGCCGATAAATGCTACTTATACAGCGCAAACAAATTAATTCAACTTCTACTTAAAGTTTGAATATTTTCTTAACGACGTTTCGAAAAAACCAGAATCAAAATTGATAGCTCATAACTGGCATATTTTTGGGTCTACTTAAATGATACCTAAAATAAACGCAAGATGGTGCAATTTTGTGTTTCTTTCGCGGAATAGTGGCCGACTTCTTAGCATTCAAAAATATTATTGAATTATATTGCGAGTGTCAAGTTTATTCAAGTTGAAGTAATTGGTGGCTGACTACTGAAGGTGGCCGAAACACTGGCGAAATCACCCTACACAATCCCAAAAACAAAAGTTCAAGTTCAAAACTGAGGCGATGCACTAGATGAGGGCTTGAGGTACAATTATGGTACCTGATCACGTGAAATAAGAAAAAACAAAAGAGGAAGTATTTTCAAAATATGTGTTTGGTATTTCATAAAAAGGATTTCCATCATCAAATATTATATCTGAACCACCAATTCGATTTGGAATGACTGCATAAATAATAAAGACCCCATTAGAACGCGGGTATCTACAGTTCTATATGTGGTCATGATAGTATTTACCTATTTTGGTACATTATCCTCTGGCCTCGTTACATTAAATGTAAGATGGATAAGTTGGAGATAAACATAAAGGATGGTGATACGAAACGAAAATATATATCTTGATAGATGTAGTGAGTACCTAGAAAATAAATTAAAATATAAATAGAATGACGAGTATTTTCAATAATAAATAATATGGCAATGTCTTATTGATTATGCAAGACTTGGTCTGCTGATAACCTAAGTAACCATATCATGGGAGTCTCAACTTGAGTGACTTGTAATTAGGTAAATAAGTTTGCACAGAGATAAGTCCACTTCGCTAATTTGTCCTGCCTATATAAATATTACAGTTTCATTTAAATGTCATTATTTGATTGTGAAGCAAACCTTTAACAGCTTATACAAACTTAGCAAATATTTTGGGATCTCAGGTATGCCTCTTAATAAATATCATTATCATTGTTGATATGTAATTTATTTATTATTGAAAATTTTCGATTTTCAAAATCATAATAATTGTAAAAAAAAAAACAACAAACAAAATTTTATTTATATTAGTACATAACCACTGAAAAACTTTTTAGTGGTTATATACCAACATAAGTAAGATTTTGAATGTCTGACCACAAAGATGATGCTTTATATTAAAAATATTATTAATAAAAAGAACACATTTAAATCCTTTCTTCGCCTCATTGAAAAACATTGGTGAAGATAGACATTAATATTTTCTTACCCTAGCCTTTTTTCTCCACTGAATAATTTACTTTGATTCAGTTATTTTTTATTTAAACTAAAGCATATAATAATTTGTATTTGGAGCACAGAAATATGAAGCACAATTAAAGTTAAAATAATATCTTAACTGTGCTTCATTTTTAAAATTTATTTTTGTTATTGTCAATTATAAGTAATAAGTGGTAGCAAAAACCTTACAGGTTTATTCCTGCCTTGATTACGAGTTGAAAATGTTCAAGCAACCATGACCTAAATATCAATAGCTATGGAGATATGCAATATCAATGTTTGCATTTTTTTCCTCAATATTTCTGACTTATTTTTGGCAAAAAGCTAAACTATCATTACAGTAACTCATATCGATTATGAAAAATTCATTTGCTTTAATACAAATTGAATAAAATTATAAAGACCCTGTAAAAATTTTAATATAATTTTTTTACAAGGTTTTATAATTTTATTTGACTTTTTGCAAAAAATAAGTCATAAATATTTTTAAAAAAATGCATTTTTTGTTATTGCATACATACTTGATATTGATATATCTTGTTATTGATAGTAGGTCATGGTTGCTTGAACATTTTCAAGGCAGAAATCCACCTGTAAAGTTTTTGCTACTAGCTAAGAGAAATCCTGTATAAGTGTTATCACCCTTTTAAATAGGAATCTATTGAATTTAGTATTTATTTACTGAAAACACTGATTAACTGTAGATATAACTGAAGATGCTATAAAGTTATGCAGTGACATTTATTAAATTTTGAAGTAAATACTTTTCTTATAGATAAATTATCATTATAAGAATGTACATTTTTACTATTTTACTATATGTGTGATGACTTGGAATTTTTAAATATAACATCAATAGTATATGACTGCTTGGAGATAAATGTTTGTTTTGTGTTAAAATAACAAACCACTTGTTTATTTCTAATCTTAAATGTAAATTATTTTAGATTAATTAACCTTCAACAGCAATTATGTGCAGAAAGTTATTTTATAGTGTTGCATTGATACAGCAATATCTAGAGAGTAAATATGTAATTTGTTTCTATCTTGATGTCCTTTTAACAGTGCGAACATTTTCAAGATAGCTAAGTGATGGCTCTCCGTTGGGGTATTGCAAGTGCGGGAAAGATCTGCCACGACTTTGTGAATGCTTTGGGAACCCTCCCCAAGACTGACCACCAGGTTATTGCTGTAGCAGCCCAGGATCTGGGCAGGGCTAAAGAGTTTGCTGCTCGTCACAAGATACCTAATGCCTTCCAAGGATATGACGCATTGGCGAAGAACCCAAATATTGGTAAAACAGTTGAAATTTATGTATTGACCTAGGTCAAGTGCTTTTTAGTATGCTATAAATTTGAAGTCTCATTTGGTTTATTTAGTTTTTATAATTTACTTTTATGTTTCTCAATTTATTGTACATATTAATTTAATCTTCTGGGGTATTATGCCGTGTTTACACGATCTTTCTGGCCGACGTTTCACTATCATAAATGGATTTTTTCGGATTCATCATTCATTGCAGGGTCCATCATCAGGGCTAATGTGTTAACACATCAGTCCTGATGATAGACCCTGCAATGGGATCGGAAACGTCGGCCAGAAAGATTGTGTAAACACTGCATAATACCCCAGAAGACACAAACCAGAAGATTCTAAGTGGCCGTGAAAACCTAAGAACAGTATTAATTTAAATTTGTTTATTATTCGTTAATTTTAAATTCAAGGCATTCAAAAAATAAATTGAATTTCGCAGAACCCCGTTAATTCGAAATTCAAGGTGCAAAAAAATTGCAATGTGATGGCAAAATTCACCAAAAATTGTAAAACTCATGAAAAAGCCATTAATTTCATAAAAAAAACATCTGTATTTTTGCATATTTCAATTAATCATTTTGAAAAATCAATATTTATTATGTTTATACAAAGATCGACTTATCGACACATTTTTATTTCGCATCCCATATAAAATGTACTTTGAATTAAGTTAACGATAAACAATGAAAAATTTAAAAATAGAGATCTTACGGTGTTGTTTCACTGTTGTTAACTCAAAATTGATTGCATTAATTAATTGATTGACTAGAAAAACTTTAACCAAAATTCTTGTTGTTTTCTAGACATCGTTTACATTGGCAACCTGAATACTCAACATTGCGAAGTGATAAAACTTATGCTAAACAGTGGCAAACATGTGCTTTGTGAAAAGCCTCTTTGCTTGAATTATAAACAGGCAATGAGTGTAATTGACCTAGCGCGCAGCAAAAAACTGTTCCTCATGGAAGCAGTTTGGTCCAGGTTCTTCCCAGCTTATGCGGAGATGAGAAACTTGGTGAAGTCGGGGGCTTTGGGAGAAGTCCTCCAAGTTATTGCAACGTTTGGCAAACCCATTAGCCAAGTGCAACGTCTGAAGTATGTATCTTTTTACTAACTTTACAATACTTATATATTATGTTATAAATAAGATGTTGTAATATATATGTACATACATAACATTTCCTACATAAACTAAGACATGTACAAAAAACAAATTTGTTGGAGAGCTGTTTGAAATTTGGCTTTACTTATAAATTAAGCATATTTTTCCACTTAATTTTCAAGGTACAAAAAAGTTTTTTCCCCTATAAAAATAGAAATTTTAAAATTCTGCATAGCAAAGAAGAGTATTTTCTATGTATTGGTATAATACAAAAAAAAGTCATAAAATGCATTCATTGGATGTCCAAGTTTACATAAGGACTGTCAATATTATTATTTTATAATATGTGTATTCAATTATTTCAGTACCAAAGAACTAGGTGGTGGTACCGTATTAGATCTTGGTATCTATCTTCTGCAGTTTTGCCAGATGATATTTGGCTGCGAGCCAGTCAAGGTAATGGCGAGCGGACACCTAAATGAAGATGGAGTGGACACATCCATGTCCGCTGTTCTGACCTACCCCAATGGAAGAACAGCCACCGTATCCACCCACTCCAAGCTCGGCCTCCCCAACGAAGCTATTGTGGTCGGGACCAAGGGAACAGCTAAGGTTTGATATGAAATTTTTGTATATTATTAAATATTTTGTATACAGTTGAACCTCATTAATTTTAAATTCAAGGGATCCAAAAAACAAATTAAATTTCGCATAACCCCGTTAATTCGAAATTCAAGTTACAAAAAAATTGCAATGTGATGGCGAAATTCACCAAAATCTGTAAAACTCATGAAAAAAGCCATTAATTTCATAAAAAAAACATCTGTATTTTTGCATATTTCAAGTAATCGTTTTGAAAAATCAATATTTATTATGTTTATACAAAGATCGTGATTTTTCTATCAGTTACTAAAGTACTTACTCGATGTTGATGTATGTGTTGTTCTCACTTGCGAGATTATCGAAATATTTTTTTAAAATTATATTAAGTTTCAAAAAAAAATATTGTGAACTATGTATGTGAAAAGTGTATGGATTATTGCGCAAGGGGCTAAAAATTGTTTCAAATTACCGGGGTTTTCGAATTATCGGGGTTAATCTATTATGAAATTAACATTTTGGGACATGTGAATTTTAAAAATTTAGAATTATGACAAATTTTGAATTATCGGGGTTTGAATTACTGTATTGTTATAATTGCAGCGTTACTCATTCCTGAAAAGTAATTGTAATTCAAAGCACTTGTATATAAAATAATGGAAATTCAAATGATTTCTTCCACAATTTAAATAGAAGACATATTCCGCAACACAAAACATGTACCATCTTAAATTTTTATTGTTTAATTTTATTAATTTTAAATGGTGCAGGATGATATTCACTATCATTAATGGATTTTTTCTTTTTATGAGACTTAATAGAGTATCCAACGACATTTGCTTTTGCCTCTTTTTGAAGCCGATTTCGCCAAAATGTAACATTATTCATCGATCGAAACAGATTCATTTCTTTTTATTTGAAGTGAGAGATTCTTCCTTTCTTCTCTTGCTTCTCTGCAGAGGTGACCTCTATAGCTTCTTGTTGTTGCTCCCAATGTAGATCTATCAATTCATTGGTGGTCGGTTCCTGGCCGGAGAACGGGAGTCTTGAAAAACAGTCACTGATCAAATCAATCGCAATCTAAGATTTTAATTTTTTTTTATTTAGTTCATTTAGTGATTTTTTCAACAGTTTTTTGAATTATCGACATGTTAATTACTTTTTTGAAATCTTTTTCCAATTACCAGGGAATATTGTCTTAATATGTATATGTGTTTAACTTATAGAACATTATTTTGATTTTTTCACATTTTAAATTCCGAAACTATCTATCAATATATTGGGTCCTTACATATGAAATTGGCGTTTAGTATGGGAGGAACATAAAGCCGATTTTTTTTTTATTATAATATATTTATTTAATCAAAGTATGTACCATTGCTATCTTTGCACTTTTGCCATCTCATAGGTAGTTCATCGATCCCTTTACTAAAAAAACCATTCGGACGGGAATCAATAAAATCTTTGAAGGCGGTTTGGACTGCCCCATCGAAGTTGAATTTTTTCCTTTGCAAGAAGTTATCCAAATTTCGAAAAAAATGGTAATCTGTTGGGGCATGGTCCGGAGAGTACGGTGGATGTCTTAGACATTCCAATTGAAGCTCCTCTAATTTGGTAGCCGTCTATTGTGCAGTGTGTGGTCTAGCGTTATCATGAATCAGCAGTGGCCTAGAGCGATTAACCAGCCTCGGTTGTTTAGCAGCTAGCTTTTCCATCATGGTTTGCAGTTGCTGACAGTAGACATCTGCCGTAATAATTCGATATTTCAAGTTTTTCATTTTGTAAACTGAGTGACGCAAAGAAAAAAACAATTGAGGAAAAAACAAATGAATTATAATTTTCAAAACACAAATACATGAGTAAATAGCTGTATAAATTTGGATTTGGAATTCCTAACCAAAGAGAAGATATTTGAGATCAAATTTGCCAGTACGGCAAAATGCCAATTTCATATGTAAGGACCTAATATATCATTAAAAAACACATTTAATGAATTCATGGAATCCACCTACTAAATTAGTCATGATTTTTTAATAATAAATGTAAAATAATAGTGAAGATTTTTACTTCATGAGTATTTATTTATAAACCAGCTAGTTTGAATGCCAATCTAAAACAATTCATATTTTATTTCTTTGATATATACATGCCTATGTAAAATTTCTTATGGAATATGATGGACAAAGACATTCATCAGGCTTATGTCTTTCTTCTTTAATTAAATTAATTGATGATTAATATTTTCACCAGCTTCCAATGATGTGGTGTCCCATAAAGATTCAGCTACCAGATGGTACTTGGAAGGAGTTTACACTGCCAAAGGCTGCTCTGGAGTTTAACTATGAAAACAGTGCTGGTTTGAGCTACCAGGCTGAGGAATGCAGACAATGCATAAAGAAAGGTAATATATGCTACCAGTTAAGCAATCAGCTATGTAGGTCTTGTGGGCAGCTGTTTTGGCCGCTCCACGCATTAATGCCCTTTACATGGCCATTGGTTTCTGCTATTGGCTGTACTGGCCGCTGCGTGGCTGATAGTGACCAATGTATGGCTTTTAGTGTCTTGCGATTAGCTAGCTCCCGTTGTATTTACAACCTTTCTGGCAGATCCCATTGCAGGGTCCTTCATCAGGGCTGACGTGTAATGAAGGATCCTGCAATGGGATCCGAAATGTCGGCCAGAAAGGTCGTAAAAACACGGCTAATACCCCAGAAGACACACACCAGAACATTCTAAATGGCCGTGAAAACCTAAGAACATTAATTTCTTAATTATTTTAGTACAGGTTCATCTTCATAAAGTAAGCTTTATACTTGAAAAAACAAACTCTGTGTACATAAAAATATTCAGTAATTATTATTGTATAATACAGTCGATTAATGCTTATGTTTTCTTAACACTCCATTACACGCGCTGCAAATAATTACATATTTACACCCGCGGGGCACCCTGTGCCCCAAAGTAATTGATGGATTATTTGTTATGTGGGTAGAAATAAAAAATAAACATATTTTATACATAATCAGTCTTTATTGACACTTATAATGAAAACAAAAAATAAATCTTTTCTCTATAAAAACAAGAACAAAAATATTTTTTCCTCAACCTTAGAAAATTATGAAAAAATTAACATGGAAATTATAAATTTGAGATTTTAGTCTTCATTAGTTAACTTATTAAGATCATTTTGACTTTGGTTATAATACTGAATGCATATACTATATTTATGATCGTTACACACAGGCTTGTGACATTTTTTGCATGCAGTTTTAGTCAAGCGATTTTTGGCTCTTCAACAGCTATGGCACCTAGCTGTTTTACTCCTTCTCCGGGGTATGTCATCTTTCTGATGTGTCAAATCGTTTTGATTTATACCCAAAAAAGCATGCTACGTTCAAAGGAACATGGCATGCAACATAAAGATGTTTCTAGGAATATAAGAGCCAAGTTCTTATTTGTCGTTCTAATCTGTTCATTTTGGTTTATAAGTACCTAAAACAAACAAAACACATTTTTTATTATACCATGATAAAGCTAAATATTATACAATTATATACACTATTAATTATCTTTACATGAAATTCAAAATAGATAAGAAAATATCAAAAATGACTTACCTTCTTCAAAAATGAAATAGTTACGGCATCTCACGCGCGGGGCACAGGCGTGGCCCACCGACACTAAAAAGTTTACAGAGAACACATTCGTTCACCGATGCTGCCGTCACGTCACTAACGAGTACTCAAGGACACTAACAACAGCTATTAGAAGCGGCAAGATTGTAGATACATTATTTAATAAATAATCGGCAAAAATATTTCACTGGGGCACGCCTGTGCCCCGCGCGTGTAACGGAGTGTTAATTATTAATTACATATATTCAGTTTATTACATTTATATAAGAAGAAAGGTTATGTCTAAAGTATTGCCCTAAAAAAAATTGCAGCTTAGCATATACATTCTGATATAAATGAATAATAAAAACCCATATTTTCATTAAAAAAAACATTGCAGTGAATATCCAGCCTTTATCATATTTTTTTCTGACTTATTACATCAAAGCAAGTTTATTTTATAACATTTATGGATTGAGTATGTCAAAAATCAAGATGCGGAATACAAAATAAATTACATAGGTACCTATATTATATGTATTTAAGAACACATTCTTATTGTGAAGTTGCACTTTTTTCAGAACAAAGTTCTGTGAAATTTAAAACCAAATTAATTAATCAATTAGAAAGACGTACAGAAAAATCAAATTCACGAAAAAATATTTGTATGTTGTATCAAATGTGTCCAAAAATAAAAATGAATTAAACGGTTAATTCTGGCGTCCTCTAGCAGCAGGAACACAAAGTAATTTGTGCCTTCCGTATCAGAAAAAGTAGATTGCTCTAAAAATAGATAATAAATGTTAATCAATTAATAATGAGACTTATAGATAAGGTTGATATATTCACGGAAATATACAAGGCTGCTATAGCGTAATTGGATAACGCGCTTGCCCCGGAAAGGAGGAGATCCGTGGTTCGTACCCCGGTAGCAGCCAAATATTTTTTCGTGGATTTGATTTTTCTGTATGTCTTTCTAATTGATTAATTGATTTGGTTTTACATAGGTACCTATTTAAATTTAGAAAGATTTTCTTGGTACATTTTTGGATATTATTAAGATGGTATCATCCTTAATTAAGACAATGTAGAAAAAATTTATTGGAACATAATAAGAGATTTTTCTTGATAAATACATCATTGACAATTATGGTTTTAAGGAATAATTTAAATACATTTTTATTAACTTATTTACTTAGTTTTAAGATGGTGAAGTGGTTTGCTAATTTTTGCAATGTGTCTTATAGTTTGATACAATTTTACCAGTTTATAATGTAAACTTTAACTAATCTTATAGGCCTCACGGAGTCTTCAGCCATGTCATTGAATGAGAGCCTTATGTTGGCCAAACTGGAAGACAACATCAGAATGCAGATTGGTGTTCGGTTCCCACAGGATGACTAAAGTGTGGCAATTAATTGCTGTCTTTCTTAAGAAGAAAATGTTTTTTTGTTATGTTGTTTATTTTATTATAAAATAAAAAAATTAAAAACAAAGATATTTATTATTAACTGTTAATAAACAATGTCTCCATTTTTTTGCGTTTTTTTTTTGGTAAACAATTATTTTTTCATGTTTAACCTTTCCTATATGGTACTAAATTGAAACACATGTTGCAGTTATGTAAACTCAGTGTACGTGTCGATTTTTTCCTTTTTTAAGTCGGATAAATATAAATATTTTATATTCTTCACTTACATTAACTATTAAAATAATATTTGATACATACAGGGTGTCTCGTAGCTAGTAGCAATAACTTTGGGTGAGTCATCTTCATTCAATTTTGAATAGAAAATATTCTTTACACTTTGGATGGAATGTCAGTAATTTCAGAGATAAGCGACATCAAAGTTTTCATACAAAAAAATATTTTTCAAATTTCTGCAAATTTTGTTTGACTATATAGTACCTACAATATGTATATAATATATAGTGTAGGTACTACATAGTGATTCGGGCGCAAAATACTGACACTGAGGTATGGCGAGGCAATCTCTAAAATAAAGTAAATTTTATACTTATTATACAAATTAAAGAGTTAAGGTTGTTATTACGGTTGTTAGACATATTTAACTGTAAATAGTTGTGGATATTTTATACGAACCGTATGTTTTTTTTCGAGAAACGATTCTCGAAGTTTTGTTGAATACTTATTCAAAGTCATCAGGAGGACGACCTTTACCCGCGGAGGTAGAGGGTGGACTGATTACTGCTTTTGAGGCCGTAAATTATATGCACTTTGTTGTGGAGTGTGGAGTACATATTGCACACTGGCGACCTCTATTGTAGAAGAAGTGAACACTCCACAACAAAGTGCATATAATTTGCGGCCTCGAAAGCAGTAATCAGTCCACCCTCTACCTCCGCGGGTAAAGGTCGTCCTCCTGATGACGTTAAATAAGCATTCAACAAAACGTTGAGAATCATTTCTGGAAAAAAACATACAGTTCATATAAAATATCCGCAACTATTTACAGTTAAATATTATACAAATTGCTATGTATGCTAAATAAAGCTTTATTAATATAAATCTATTTAGTTTTTTTTCCTTTCTGCATATTATTAAGTCTATGTTTTACCTGTACTAAACAAAATAGTAAATCATGCTTCTGGTCTGGCAAATAAATAAATTATGATGTTAGACTTTTTGTTGACTATGCCATATTGCTATTTGTTAATATTTTCATCACCATCTTTATTCTTGGCACTACAACCCCTGGTGGGTCTTGGCCTCCTCAAGAGTCTTCCTTCACTTATCTATTTAGTGCCAGCTCTCTTCTTAATATTTTACAGTCTAACAATTACAGAAAAACCCATGCTTAAATAGTTACTCTACTTAAAATTACAAAATCAAGAAAATAATCTTCATAATTTAATCTTTTCATTTTAAATTCATCATTTTTCCACTTAATTAAAGCGGTTTTTAAGATGGTAAGAGGGTTATACTTTCTTAATTCTTCGATGAAATATATTAATTATGCTGAAATACCTGGTGATACACAGTTAATAACCCCCCATCCCTGTAGTCGGGAACCACCACCTCTTATTGGCCTGTATTATCCGCAGTGTACAGGTGTGTCCTAGAATGCATTTAATGTCCCAATGTTAACTATCCATAGATATCCACAAAAAATTAGTTTTACGGGAGAACTGTTTGAAGTTTAGCTTTCTATTCAAAAAGAGCTATTTGTCCACTTTTACATCGGTTTTTTTCTCTAAAAAAATAGAAACTCTTTTTTTCTTTAAATTCTGTATTACTGAGAAGAGTATTTTCCATGCATTGGTACAAAAAAGTGATAAATGAATTTTTGGTAGATGTCTGAGTTTACATAAGGATATATACAGGGTTATTTGTAAAACATTAATAACCTCGCAGGAATATATTCCTGCCTTGATTGTGGGTCGAAAATGTTCAAGCTATTATGACCTAATATCAATAGTTATGGAGATATGCGACATCAAAGTTTGCATTTTTTTTTCAACATTTCTGACTTATTTTTTGTAAAACGTTGGACTATCATTATAGTAACTCATATCGATTACGAAAAATTCATTCGTTTCAATACAAGTTAAATAAAATGATAAAAACCCTGAAAAAATTCCAATTGGAATGTTTTCCAATTGGAATTCGAAGGTTTTTATCTTTTTATTTGACTTGTATTAAAGGGAATGAATTTTTCATATTCGATATAAGTTACTGTAATGATAGTCCAACGTTTTACAAAAAATAAGTCAGAAATATTGGAAAAAAAATGCAAACTTTGATGTCGCATATCTCCTGAACTATTGATATTAGGTCATAATAGCCTGAACACTCATAATCAAGGCAGGAATATAGTCCTGCGAGGTTATTAGTGTTTTACAAATAACCCTGTATATAAGATGGTAAAATAATGCTACCCAATCAACAATAATTTTCTGACAATGCAATAATGATGAGCAGCAAATTTTTAAATTATTGAAACAAATATAATATGTACTTGCGGTAAAGCTTATATAATGTACCTAGGTACTTTCATTAGATTATGAACTGGTTTAGTTATCATAATGATATGTTAGATAAAATTATTTGGATCGCTAATAAAAAAACAGTCAATCATTTCAGTACCTGTCGAGTATTGACCTGTGACTGTCTATTTATAAATTATTTTTCAGGTATGTTTTTTGTAGTCTCGTGAGAATTGTGTGCAAATTTTCAATTTTTGAAATTTATAAAATATGTATACAGGGTTATTTGGAAAACATTAATAACCTCGCAGGGCTATATTCCTTCCTTGATTATGAGTCGAAAATGTTCAAGCTATTATGACCTAATATCAATATTTGAGGAGATATGCGACATCAAAGTTTGCATTTTTTTTCAATATTTCTGACTTATTTTTTGTAAAACGTTGAACTATAATAACAGTAATTTATATCGATTACGAAAAATTAATTCGTTTCAATACAAGTTAAATTAAATTATAAAAACACTGAAAAATTCCAATTGGAATGTTTCCCAATTGGAATTCGAAGGTTTTTATTATTTTATTTGACTTGTATTGAAGGGAATGAATTTTTCATATTCGATATAAGTTACTGTAACGACTCATAATCAAGGCAGGAATATAGTCCTGCGAGGTTATTAATGTTTTCCAAATAACCCTGTATACAAACGAGAACTCTTGGTTTACGAACATTCGATTCACATATGTTCATTTTAAGAAAGGCACATTTTTAATAAAATTTGCTAAATATCCGCTTCATATGTAGCTAGTGTCACTTTTGTGGAAAATGTGAACTCTGATGAAGATATTGATGAGTAAAAGTTGGTTTTAGAAATATGTTTGTACTGTCGATTTATATTATGTGATTTACTAGTACTGTCAATTTATATTGTTATAAATGCCAGATTAGTTCACACATTATCAAATCTGACTATGTCACAATCGACGAATCATTTAGTTTTGTATCAAGGTCATCCTCCAGTAGTATCTATTTTATGGGTTCATACAAATCTTATCACAAAGTTGTGTCCAGATCAAAAGTGTAACATTTTGATAAAACATTATCAATATGAAAAACAATAATCTATTTTTTATAGAAAATATCTAATCTAATCATTACATATTTAAGTCAAGTTGTAATTTACAATAGGAAAATCAGAATAATTTTAAAACACGCCATTCAACCTCAAATGTTTGTTTAGTCCCACATTCCATTGACCGATTTTTTTGATGCATTAACAATACTTCTCAATCTTTTTGGAAAAAGTGCTATGGACTATCAAGATAAGATAGCTTGAGTATCTCAAATATTTTATGAGAAGACCAAAATAAAGACTAAACCAATTCATCATTCAAGGGAACATAAGTGGTAAAAGAAGGGGGGTAGGAAGACGCCGCGTTTCACGGCTGCATAACTTGAGGGACAAGTACAAGTGTAACTTGCACCTTTAAATAGAGCCGTAATTGCCAATATAATTGCCAACCTCCAATAGGAGATGGCCCTATAAAAAGAAGACAAAAGATAGGTCAGAAAAAAAAAACTTTTGATGTCGCTTATCTGCTCAACTGTTTACATTTTACCCAGTGTAAATAATATTTTCAATTCAATATTGAATGAAGAATACTTTCCTGAAGTTTTTGCTACTAGCTACGAGATACCCCGTATAATCATAAATTTTATTAATTTAATGAAAGTTAATAGTTGCATTTACCAAACTTGTCATTGCTAATTCCTAGTACGGCAAAATATTGTTGATTTTTTAGTGTTCATATTTTAAGATTACCACACTTGCGATGAATCCAACTAGTTAAGCCCGCCTTCGTAACCGGTTTGTCTTATTCTGCGTGCGCAGGATGAGACTTTGATAACTTACCTCAAAAATGTCAGTGAAATTTGGTATGTATGTATCAAATACGTGCAGCAGAGCATTATAGCTCGCTTAAACTCATCCATGTATGCACACCATAAAAGTAAAACTCTGGTTATCAATATCAATACTTCTGTAAAATAATTTTTCAAATAATGATTTATTTGCATATTTTTAAGATGGCGCTACGTTGGGGTATTGTCAGTACTGGAAAAATCTCTCACGATTTTGTAAATGCTCTGGGAACTCTCCCTAACTCTGACCACCAGGTAGAAGCCGTAGCGGCTCAGGATCTGGTCAGAGCCAAAGAGTTCAGCACACTCCATAAAATACCTAATGCCTACGAGGGATATGAGCAGTTAGCCAAGAACTCAAAAATTGGTAATTATGTATAATAAAAACTAACAGGAAATACTAACCTAATTTAAATAAATAACTACAGTGACAAAAATAGGTATCAGGGTAATGCATTTTAGATTTTTTGTATATTTTAACATCCCTACAAATATATTTGAAACATTAACAGAATAACTTATTTCAACTTGCTTATTTGTCAGACTTAATTAATATACATTTGTTGTTCAAGTATCAGAATATGTTGAAAATTATTTGCTGATGGTGAATAACATTTCTTGGTACCATAATTGATTTTAAAAAAAGAAGGAGATGTGTATGTACCTATTATTTCTGTCGTAAATCCTTTTGAACAAGAGCTACCTACTTAAAATTTACTATTATGTAGGTACAGTAGAATCTTGTTAATTCCCTCCAAAATTCAAGGGACCAAAAAAAAATCATTTCGAATTATGCGGAAACTCCGTTAATTCGAATCCGAAAAAAAATCACGCCACGAATTTAGTGAAAAAATCCTTATTTTTTGTGAAATATGTCAGTATTTTAGCATATTTGAAGAAATCATTTCGAAAACTAAATATTTATTATGCTAATACAAAAATTGCGACAATTCTATTACTAAATTACCCCGTATTAACATACATATTTGATATTCTGACTTCTTCTTCTTCCTTAGCCTGTTTCTCTCCACTGCTGGATGTAGGCCTCTTCCATTTTCTTCCACTCATCTCTGTTTCTCCCCCTTTCTGATTCTGACTTATTTTTTTTCATTTTCGTCAAATTTCAAAAAAATATCTGGAGTTTCGAATTATCGGAGCTAATCTACTTTCAAATTAACATTTTGGGGGTTGTGATTTTAAAAAATGTCGAATTATGGTGAATTTCGAATTATTGGGGTTCAAATTATTGGGGTTTTACTGTATAATATGAAATAATAAGAGTACTTTCATTAAAATGTTCAATTATTTTCTAGATATTATATACGTGGGCAATCTAAACCACCAACATTACGAAGTGCTGACACTTATGTTAGAGAATGGTAAAAATGTGTTGTGTGAAAAACCATTTTGCTTGAACTACAAACAGGCCAAGAATATAGTTGACTTGGCACGAAGCAAAAATTTATTCCTCATGGAAGCTGTCTGGTCCAGATTCTTCCCAGCTTACGTGGAAATGAGAAACCTCGTGAATTCAGGAGCCTTGGGGGATATACTTCAAGTTCACGTGACGTTTGGTTTGCTCAACAGCCATGTTCCGCGGGTCAAGTATGTAGTGATTTTTTATTTCCAAAGGTTTCAACTGTCGCAAGAACAAGAATTAACATAATTAATATTAAAAAATTTATTGAATTGTAATTACGAAGTTAAGAATTTGTTTTCCTTAAAGTGCTTCACGACAGATTTATTCAATAAAATCTTCATTATTATCCAACAAGCATCAAATGTACCTTCATTGTTTATTATTCAACAAATCTATTGGACCACAAATGATCGCAGTGATGAAAATAAGCTGCATTTAATTCTTGTCATTTTTTTTACGCTTCAACAGGCCAAGAGGCCCAATTACAGAAGCACATAAATTAATTGTGACCTCACTGGGAATCGAACCTGGAACCCTCAGTGTGAGAAGCCAGCGTCATACCTGATGGGCAACGAGGGGCGCCTCGTATATTATTATATAGGGCCGTCTTATTATTCATAGCTAAAGAAAAATATGTATCTGCATTTGGTGAACAAGTAAATTCTTTTCTAATATGTATGTTCTGAGAACACAATTACAAATTTGTCCACTGCGGGATTATTATTTGATTAAGATAAATTATAGAAGTCTCACAGCAATGAAGCCATTTTATATAAGAAATAATAGCTTTGTTTCCGTGAGACTTCTATAATTTATCTTAATTAAATTCTTTTACGTTTGAAGCCATATTTGAAGTCCAATAATTCCAATAAAGGCCAATAATTCATGTACCTACCATATCAATTTTAAGACTTACAGTCAGTGCAGATATAGAAATGTAATTTTCCTTATTATTTAAGATTTAATTTTGGTGGACGTAAAATGTGTGTAAATATTATATATCTAATCCATTTAACATTCTCTATATTCCCCTCGCCCCTCATAATCGACTTGCCATCGCTCGCTAAAGCCGCCGTTATACGATATATTTCTACGACTTTTCTTCATGTTAATATACTATAATACTGTACTTGTTTTTTTTTTCTTCTCTTTTAATACTGATACTTGTTTTCTCCTCTATTTTATATGATTTTCTTATTTCTCTTTTATTTTATATAATATTTTAATGTATGTACCTACTTTTATATGGAATGTGTGGGATTGCACGAACCTCCCCACATTCTGGAATAAAGTTATATTTATTTATCCTATGCAAAAAAATACTACATATCTCAGATCATTTCATTTGGAGTTTTAACCTGTTCCAGGCCAGCATCATGTATACATGAAGGAGCACTTCCTGAATGTACGACTTGGACATGGAACTGGTTAAAACGATATAATTCTATTTTTACAAAAATACCCAGCGTAATATGTACTGGTACATTTGAGGCTTGATAATATGATTGTCACCGCGGGATATTTTTACATCTTTGAGAAAAAAATCATAAAAACTTATAGGTTCAACATGTGATGGCTCCTCTTCTTCGCCTTTCAGCTCGATCCTACTCCTAACTGAGTTTACGCCTTGTTAGAGGCAAACAAGCTATCTATCTAAGTCGGATGAAGGCTCTACGGTTTTTAACGTAGTATTTCCAGACACCCTCGCTTTATTCAAGACCTCCCCAGTTCACGTTGTGTAAATTTTTGTTTCGAACTATAGGGGATGAATTGGTTTTGTGGTAACCCTATCGCAAGCTAAACTTAAATTAAATACTGGGGTATGAAGTTCGTGAATGTTCATGGAAAACGCAACCAAAACTACCTAGAACGTCAATTAAGCCCTACGGTGCAATTGCTAAACATACTATGTTCCGTGGCCCTATATTATTTACCTATCATTCCTACGGACTGACACCACTGCATCTGGTGTAGCTGCGCTTCCAGAGTGCGCGATCCCCTGCTCCCACGCCCTCTCCGCTCGATCCCCCATTGTCCTACCTGTATGGGATCGACCGCCATCCACTGGAAAGGTTAGTAACGTGCCGTTATCACATGCGCATGCACATATAGAGTACATAGATCCCCTGAAAGCCCTCAAGTCCTTCGTAGCCGCTCCTATGGGTGAGTCCGTCTTCGACGCCCTCGCTGATTAATAATTTTATCTCCCGCCTTTATCTCGCTGTGCTTATTCCTTACGATCTTTTATATTTACTCTGCATTATCTTTATATCAATTACATTGTTACGTTTATTTACTAGCCGGCCTAAGTTCCGTCACCTGGATCTGGCCCTATGTCTCATTCTAGTAGTACGTTGGGTTCTAATGGATAAGGGGTTTGTAGAAGGTATGTGTAAGTGTATGTGTACGCGGAAAATGTGGTTGCTTTAAATTCGGCCCCTCCATACCCAAAGGCTCATCGGTGACTGATCCCATCTTCCTTCTCCCGACACGAGTTCCGGATACGTTGACCTGAGCCTGGATGCGCCTTTTCATGTTGGGCCTCTTCTGTGCAAAGTACCGCAACATCCCTCGCGTCAGTGTCTGGCGTCCGGGCTCAGAGCCAGTTTGCCCCCCGAATTCCAACTCCTCCAGGTTAACTAAGTTAAACTACGGTATATATACTGAAGCTACTGTAGAGATGGTCCCGGACCACCTGTCAAGTCAAAAATATGCGAGTGGGGAGGGGGAGTTTCCTAGGCTCCCCAACCCTCGCCTGTGAGCAACTGCAGCCCATTGGCCATTCGCGACACTACAGTTACTGCAACCACCCTCCCAGGTAGTACTTATTATAATCTGATATGCATCAATACGTTCAATCCATTCCAGACGAGGGAAGACATCCGCACGGGTGTTGTGCCACCCGTGAAGAGCCCCCTCATACACTACGTACGAATAGATACATACTAATAAAATATAATATACATACATATACTTACATATACAATAAATAAATAAATACTTGTAATGGTTGGTTGCCATGTGGTTTCACGAGGCCATGACCCCTCGTATTAGTAGATGGAAAGGTGGATCTGGACAGTAGGGATATGCCTAGCCCCTGGCCAGGGATGTCGGTGTATTTTCTCCAAATGGTGTACAGCTAGAATCCTGCCCTCGATGATGATGGGATCTGCCTAATTATCTCCGACTGATGTGTAACTGGAACCCTGCCATCACTGATGAAGATGATGTTGTCACTATCGAAACGTCACCTTATGATATTTAGCTGAACCGCCGCTAGTGATGATGATGA